>OY776297.1:21154569-21225154 GCA_963675345.1 Trididemnum clinides
GATTCGGACCGCGGTCCGCCAGTTGAGTAGCCCTGCCGTACAGCATACGTGTTTGCCCGATAAAAGCGTACACATTTTGCGGACAAAAACGAACAAAAATCTTTTGATACGTACTTTGCAGGCCAAACAGCTTGTTTACTTGAGGCAGCCTACGACTGTGTATCAACATATGAATATTCAAGTGGACTAAAATACTCGTTTAAAAACGCTTGAAAGCAAAAGCAGTACAAAAACGTACACTGCGTACATCCACCAATAGTTGGAGTTAATAACATCTCTTCTAGTACCTGCCCTGCTTAACCGGCATATTCGTTGTTAAACTATGAAAATATAATAATGGTTCAACACATGTTGGAGCTAAATTCCAACAGCAAAAATTGTGAAAACAAAGCTAGCGCGAGATCTCTCAACCAAACAAGCATACAAATTGGTAATTAAAATATGAGCTTAATACATACTTTGGTTATTTACTGCTGAACAGCTAGAATCCAATGGTACGGGGTGAACCACATACGCTTGAGGACTGGCAGTTGCCAAACGGCCAGAAACTGATTTTTGAGCATCTAGAATTTGCTTACATACAGCAGCTGATTCAGTATGTTGAGTAATTTTAGCATCTTCACTTTCATTTTCCAAAAATTTGGCAGCTTCAAGAAGAGTTTCCAAACTCATCTTCACACTACCAATATTATCGACTTTAAAAATAGCTTTTAACAATTACTGAAACTAATTAGCAGGCTTGTTGGCAAAAAATTAAAAATATCTGAGAGTAAAACCATCCTGTAAATACTAGTATCATGTATGCTTTTTGTGGTGTTTAGGAAAGACATACCTTTGGCAATAATGTTTGAAGATGCTATAGTGAACAGGGGTTAGAGAGGATATCTACCAGTTTTTCAACCAAGTATGTTTAGGCTTTAAAAAATCACCATGACTATAGTTTACATATCTTTGGTTCATTATAATTAACAACCTGATGCAAACGCAGGTGATTAGTGAAAGATATGAAGCAACACCAATACTGCTAAACTTGGGCAAGAAAAACATTAAACAGCACTATGTCAATACATTGCCTTTTGAGAGGCCTGATGTAGCAATTAAAGAGGAATTCCAAGTAATTAGGTAAATAAACAGAAATAATTTTGTCACAGACGATAAAGGTAGCCTCCTAGTAAAACAAATACTGTAGACTAAAAAAAAGATCAACCACTATGATTAGTCAATATATACAAAAGCCATTGCAACAACAATCTACACAAATAATAACATGGTTTTACAGCTGCGCTAGTCCTAAGGGAAAAAGACACCACTAAAGTACCACAACTGAACAAGTTAGGGATCTATCAAAAAAATAGCACTCAGTCAAGACCAATCATTTTGTCAACACAGTCTACACTCTATGTTTTAAGATATTTACAGCAAACATCTTATTAATCACTTGGCTTATGCAGTTATGTAACAATTAAGATCAGTCTGATAAGTAATAGGTTCACATTGAATATTTAAGTTACAATTACTTGACAGCTCAGGAATTAAAGCGTCTGCTTCTAACATTGTAGAATACAGGTTCCAACCTACCAAAACCTTCTTAAAAAGACCATTTGAGGCTTTTTCCTTTGGTGTTAAAGAATGGTACAGATAAATCTAAAAGTCTCTTTGTTGTGCTCTTGGGAAAAGCACTTAATAAGGTTCATCCACCTGTTTAAGGCACACAGGCAGTAGGGCATAGTAGTTTACCCATTGAGGTAACCATGTCCAATGAATGAACAGCAAAGAAAGCAGGTTCTCTAATGCATAAATCAGGTAAGAGGTTGAACTATTGTGAAAGTTAGTTTTGATTTCTTTGCTTTTTTGAGTTATAAATTTTAACTTCTCTATGAACAGATAGTATGTGAGATTGCAAAGTGCCCTTAAGGTTTTAAGTCAGCAGTCACCAGCATATTTTGCCATCAATAGCAATTTACCTTTGGAGGCTATGTTGCCGTCATGTGTGTTTAAAGCCATAATTGCTATAATTCTTGCAGTGAAGCAATGGTGCATGAATAGTGCAGCTGCCTTGAAATGTAATGGTTATGGCTTGAAATCTTCATTGACAAGACACTTAAACAAAGGCAGTGTACATTGGTACACTACATTCACACAGATCCCAGTATGTGAATGTAGGAGGTTGTGTACACTGGGAGGGAGTGTACAGTATGGGGATTGTAGACTGGGGGTACAAATTCTTTCAATTTGTTATTAAAATTAACCAATCAGAAACGACCAAAAGTCACATGTTTAATACGTCATTGAAGTTGGTCAATCACAAATATCTGACGGCAAAATAGCCTTCAAGGGTAAAATGTTGTTTTTGGCAAAATAGCTTCTGCTAAACATTAATAGCAAATGTTGGTTCTGCTTGACCTCGTTACAAGCAACATACCGTTATGAGCAACAAAACTTTTTGACATTGACGAGGACAATCAGTTTTTGTGTTATACTGCTTACACAGGATTGCTTGAGTTATATCATGTTTAGGTAGACTAGCCTGCATAGGCCTAGTACCACCAACTGTAACTCTGAAGTAAACTAGTAAGGTACAAAATATGCTGTCATTAATTTCGTCACTAATTACTTGCTTTATTCATTGAAATTGGGTTAAGGTTGAAATCATGCTTACATACTAATCATTGTTGGTAACACCTAGGTCAACCGTAGAGTGAATGATTGCAAAAACCTTTCTACTTTTGGCAGAGATAAAATAACAATTGACGTTACACATCACTATAAACTAGCTAATAACTTGACTGTTGCCGGTGCATTTACCAATGACCAGATTTTGATGGGTCTTACAAAATGTTTTGGTCCTCTTTAGTTACCTAGTCTGCTCGGTGGTGAAAAGATTTGGCTAGCTTTCCTACTTATATGCACTGGATTAGTGAGTCATTTTACAATTAGTCCAACCCAAATACTGTTTAGCCTACGATCCAATTTCCATAAATATAAAAAAATTACCGAAATTCGTACTCTACCACTACGACTCTACAATTTGAACTATACAACCAGTTCTACCTCTCTGTACTGTAACCAATCCAGTAAAAAGCAAACATTGCTGAGCTATCTCTATCTAGAAAAGTCACACTTGAGTAAAGTTTAGTCACGTGATTACAAACGTTTACCCAAAGACAAATGACTTCACCTTATTTGGAAAAGCACGTGAATATTGAAAATTAGCAGAGCGTGAACTTCGTGATTTTCGAAGCTAGTCGGATAAATTTTGTTAACTGGCTCCTGTCAACTTTTCTTTAAACTGATTTCATATTATTTTTTCTGGTGGAGAAAAACCTTTTTTTTGGGTATGCTGCAATACGTTTCTGTTCAGACTCGCTTCGTAGTCACCAGTACCACTGGGACAGAGCGTTTTTAACCCAAGCAGTGCAACCACGCAGGAAAACTGCCTTTTGCAATAGGAAGGTTGCATGTGACGTCACACATTTCGCGCCAAAAAAAGTGGATGACCAAAAGCTCTAATTTATGCTGGAGAGGTATAGGGCGAACACCAACTTTTGGGGTTATTTTGAAAACTAATAAAATCAATTAAAATTTGGAATGAATTAATGCTAGTTGGATTCTCGGAAACAAATAAATTTGACCAAAAGCAATTTGGTTGAGATTTGGTCTTTCAGTTGGCTAGTATAAGCCTAGCATAGTGGGCTAATTTTTAAAAAAATGCCCCTAAGAGAAGTGTCATCTAACTACCATTTGCTCCTCACTTAAAAATAAACAATACCAATTAGATACCAGTCGGTACATTAGCAAAAACAACCATTATTTGATCATTACTACCGGTACAGTAAGCTTGCCGGTAAGCTTACTTGCTGTCTCCATGAGCAAGGCATTTAACGGTATTCCTCCATCTTTATGTGGCAAACAGGTGGTGGGGTCAAGCAGTCTACCCGTCGCGGTGATCCAGTGTGACAAAAGACACGCAAACAGAGCATGAGCTCTACGCATGAATCAATAAATCGGTACCGTAATTTTTGTTTTACCCTTGGACCAGCAGCCTAGGTAATAGCCCAAACAATTGTTCAAAGAGTGGTTAAGGTCACACAATTACATCTGACATATCAATATGACTGGCCTGCAATTACTATTGACAAAAAATTTCAAAAACTTACTGATTTTATCCAACAATAACTAATCCAGCATATGACAAACGGTACAGAAGTCTGTCCTGTCATTTAGGCTACAGTATAGCTTAAGTTTTCAACTTTTCAGAATGCTTGTGCCACTAAATATACTGTATAAGTTACACATTACAATTAACTTAAACTCATCATTCCGAAACACGCTGATTAATCGAATATGAAACCCTCACAGAAGCTGGCTACAAATAAGCCTGCATGTTTAGCCCATAAAATTAGCCCAACTATTAGCAATAACAAGCAAACCTTAGCACCTCTTATCTTACTTTGACCTTAGATTCATTCCTTAACATCAATAAAACAACATATTTAACGTGCATTCAACTACTGTCACGTTTCTTCATTTGCTTTGCAAAAAACGATATCACTCCTATTCAATTCAATGCAAAAACACTGACTTTGGTCATCCACTTTTTTTGAAAGCGCATTTTGATGACGTTTGATCACGTGCGCGCAACCTTCCTATTGTTTCAATCCCAAGAAAGAAAATATGATAGCAAACATGATCTACAGACTACGGTAATAGCCACAGGAAGTCAAGTACAGCAAAAACCAAGTGCTTGAGTAATAGTATTGCTACTTATTTCAAGAATAAATACTCAAGTGAAAGTAGAAAGTAACAACAGACGCATTTACTTGAGTAAAAGTAAAAAAGTAATTGAAAATCATAAAATAGTATCAATTTTTTAGCAGTTTTGTCCTGTTAGTTTTGAATAATACACTATAGTCAGAGATGAGCCGTATTTACAAGCATACAAATAGTATCGGCGATGCTATTAATTTATTTAATGTTGATTAATTTATTTTTTCAAGTTTGGAAAACAATTGGAAGACGCAGTTTTCCTGCATGGTTGCACTGCTTGCGAAAGTTATGCAAACAGTGACACTCTTCACTTCTTCTCATTCACATCTTCGATTCTAGATACTGGTGGCTTAGAACAAACTTGATATTCTTTATTTTGTAAACTTTGACTGCTGCAAACGGGGCGTGGAAACAACTTTTGGTCAGAAGATTTCAAAATATTTGAGTCATTATACCTTCACGAAAGTGCACAAACTCTCCCCCCATCAACCTTTGTCATTCTTTTCTTATTCCAGTATTTTTGTAAAAATTCCAGTTAGATTGGCCGAGTCGCAGCTGATAATTTCAATTAACTTTGTTTCGATTAATTCCCCTTTACTTCAACATTAGCACGCTACCATAAAGCTGCATAACCATTAACCACACAGAAGTAGACAGAAGTTAGAACTCAGAATATTCTTGTTGCAAAATAATTGAGTGCTGGTAGCAACAAAGCTGTAGAAATTTGTAATTGCAACATTCCGCTCCTAGATCACTAAGCAAAAATTATTAAAGTTGTTGCCCAGAGCAAGTGCCAAGGTAGTGCCACCATACTGGCTAGCCTGCTAAAACTTTTATGCTCCAATCTAAATCGCTTATTGATGGCATATTCTGGTAGTACTTTGTATAATATTATAAAAATGATATGTTGGGGATAGACTAAGAAAATATTTTTAGGGAACCAAACGGATTATTAAAAGTGTGATTAATAATTTCTTGAAATTATCAGCATCTCCTGGCCCAAGGTCACGGGGGCTTCAAGTCCTTTTAGCCCTTCACTCTCGGGCCTACTGGCTGCGGAGTTCAACGTTAAGTTTACCAGGCTCACTATTTTCCTAGTAGCCTAAAGCAGCTAGCAAGCATATAAGGCCATTTCGGCTGCTTTAAGAAAAAAATGTACAGTGCTGTTCATAATTCAGGAGCCACCCTGCGAAATTTGTCGATATTCTTGTTCCAAGCCATATTTATTCATTTACATGTATATGAATTGTGTATCTACATGTTATATATTTTCGTGAAGGGTATGTTGCAGGTAATTTAATAACAGCAATAATTTTTTTCTGAAATTTTTTTGAACGCCAAGATGCATCTCATAATGTGACGTCATACCGAAAACTGATTTTGTTATTAGTAACAAAACAGCATAAGAATATTATTGTGAATAGCAATAAATGGATAACGATAATTTTTTTGGCAATAAAATACGTTAAAGTCATTTGACACTTAGTTTGTGATTTTTTTAGTGATTCCATCACGCTGCTCTATTTATGACGTCATAATTTATACCATATTTTGATTTTGCCAAAAAATTTTTTTTAAATGCATTCTGTTGTAAAACTGGGATATGTAACAGTCTTGTCAAATTATTGGCACTCTTTATAAAGATTATGGGGCCCTAAGAAGGGCCTAAAAAGTCTTTCCTCCATTGTAATAACCTGGGGTCATGTCTCTGGTCACATCATGATCACACCACGATTTGGCACTTGTGAGGTCATAATTGGAGATTATTTTTTGTTATTTTAGGTAGGTTTAGCATTATATTTTAGTCAATTATCATGGGCTTCAAACAGATTAGTGCAGAAACAAGAGGAGTTATCATTATTTTTCTTCAAAATGAAGGAAAATCACAGAGATTCATCGCAAATAAGACTGGTGTATCTCGAAAAGGAGTGTTAAAGCGGTGGATGGAGACAGGAGATTTGAGATGTCAGCCTCGATCAGGAAGAAAGCGAAAGTCAGTAACCAGGTCTGATAGAACTCCTATTAGGATTTCATTGAGAAACAGAAAACTGACTTCGAAAGAGTTGTCCATGGAGTTGAAGGAGAGCAGTGGAGTTGAATTGTCTGCTCCAACAGTGAGGGGAAGGTTGCTAGAAAATGGTCTTTGAGGGTGCAAAGCTAGAAAGAAGCCGCTGTTGACAGAAAAGCAGAGAAAACATCGTTTAGAGTGGGCACGTTCTCACGTTAAATGGCCTATTGAGAAGTGGAGGAAAGTTCTCTTCAGCGATGAGTCAACATTTACCCTAAATAACCATGCTGGAAATAATTATGTGAGAAGAAGACCTGAGGAAGAGTACCGACCGTATTGCATCTCACCGACCATCAAGCATCCGCAGTCAATAATGGTATGAGGTTGCATGGCAGAAAGTGGTATTGGCAGGCTCAAACTAGTCTCTGGAATGATGAACGGAACAAAATACATTCATGTGCTGGAAAACCAAATGCTACCCAGTGCATGCTCTTTGTTTTCCGACAATGATTGGATATTCCAGGACGATAATGCACCATGCCATCGTGCTAAGAAAGTGCAACATTGGTATGGAACCCACAAAGTTGAACGAATGGACTGGCCAGCCCAATCTCCTGATTTAAACCCAATTGAAAATTTGTGGAGCCGAGTTAGCTGTATTGTCGGTAAAACAAACCTAATACTAGAAGAGAGCTTATCAAACAGGTTATTGCTGCTTGGTTTCGAGTAATTACACCTGAAGAACTCAAAAAGCTTGTTGATTCACTTCCTCGCCGCTGCAAACTAGTCATCGATAACCATGGATGGCCAATAAAATATTAATCCAATTCTTTTCAATTCAAACGGCCCTTTTTAGGGCCCCATAATCTTTATAAAGAGTGCCAATAATTTGACAAGACTGTTACATATCCCAGTTTTACAACAGAATGCATTTAAAAAAAATTTTTTGGCAAAATCAAAATATGGTATAAATTATGACGTCATAAATAGAGCAGCGTGATGGAATCACTAAAAAAATCACAAACTAAGTGTCAAATGACTTTAACGTATTTTATTGCCAAAAAAATTATCGTTATCCATTTATTGCTATTCACAATAATATTCTTATGCTGTTTTGTTACTAATAACAAAATCAGTTTTCGGTATGACGTCACATTATGAGATGCATCTTGGTGTTCAAAAAAATTTCAGAAAAAAATTATTGCTGTTATTAAATTACCTGCAACATACCCTTCACGAAAATATATAACATGTAGATACACAATTCATATACATGTAAATGAATAAATATGGCTTGGAACAAGAATATCGACAAATTTCGCAGGGTGGCTCCTGAATTATGAACAGCACTGAATCTAGATACTTGCATCGGCGATACTAGATCGAGATCGGTATCGAATTAAGTTGACAACAATGCATCGAGTATCGGTATCGAATTAACATTGCTAAAAAGTATCAAGTGTTGATATCGATTTGAACTGATTTACGAGCATCGCGCCCATCACTGGGTAGGCCTATAGAACAGACACGTATTTAGGTGAAAAAGACACTTAAGTAGCTACAAGCTAAGTTTGACAGGGACAGAAAATGTACTTTTTGAGCTGTTTGTCCCTTAGTTAATCTTGTTTTTGCAGATTGTTTTGTTGCGGACGTTTGTCGCTTTTTCAAGAAAAACAACCTTTTATTGGGGCATCTAGATATTGCTGCCTTTTTATCTGAAAATAGCTTTGTTATCTTAATCGAACCCAAGAAATTTGGAAAGCGTGGTCTTACTGCCTCCTGGCTACGCTCATAAGGGGGAGCCATTGCTCCATGCCTCCCTCGTCTCTGGTACGGTATAGGCCTCCCTCCGAGCGGAAGAAGACCATTAACTATGAAGATGAGTTGAAAAGATTCTTTCAAACTTGATCAACAAAAACCAAAGTAGCTCAACAACATAATGTGGTTATCATCCTCCAATCAAATTAAAAATTCAACGCTGCTGCGCATTTCCGAATCTTCTATGTGCCATTAGATGCTAAAATGATTTTAACAATTAGTACGTTTTGTTGAAGGTCAATTTGATAGTTTCTTTTGATTGTTTTGTTATGTATGTGATAGAATGTTCATTGATGGTTAAAAATTCTTTAAACGTGGTGCGGCTCAATGACATTAAAGTTGTTTTACTTCTACCAATACAAAACTCAAGACTTTTGTAATACTTCAGATTTACACAAAAACATAAGCATAACTAGCTAAAAGTTTCTACTAGAGGTGAGAAAGAGAACAAATTTTTTTATTTCAGACCACATTTTTTGTTGTGATCTTTTTATTATTTTTAGACACCCCAAAAGATTTTGGTAAAAATCAAAGGTAATCAGCACTTTTGGAGATATTTGTTGAGGTCAAATATTTGCAGGACTGTTGAGAACTTGGCCCGGGCCAAATACCAAAGTTTTTGAGGTCAGAACCAATGGTGTCGGAAGATGAATTTTATTAAAAAACTTGCGGGTTGTTGTCCATTCTTCTAAATCGAACCCATTATTGCAAATTAACTTCTTGCACATTAACTACTTTTTGCCGCTTTTCGAGTAGGCTACGAGACCTATTTTGGGAGATCAACAGTGTGAAAGCGAGGTTTCGAAAACCTTTTTTTAGAGATCAACTTCGTGAAATCGTTTATTTTTGTTTTTATGCCGGGGTTTAGGGCAAAACAACATTCCCTACAAACTCTGAAAGATTTCAGGCCCGTGTATGTTTGTAGGCCTACCCCCTGAACCTCAGCTTCGGTCAACACTACTGAACTTAATGATCTAAGGGCGTTAACGACTCAGCTGAGAACGGAGATTTTATAAATTTTTTGCGAAAGCAAAGTGCCACTTTTTCCCCTGGATTTTGTGAACTAACTAACATATATGCGTGGGAGGAAGAAACACAATGTGAAAAATCAAACACTGTAGAACATTTAAACTGACTTCTGAAACTAATCACTTATCAAAACCAAACAACTTTTGACAACGCGGCTCACTGGTTCCAATTGACTACACCTTGCCTATAAGTTAATATTGAATAGCAGCTGTGGCGTATGTCGAAAAGAAGTTTTATGTCGGGGAGGCAGAGCATTTCGTACAGAGTTCAACTTTGCACTCGAGTATTTTGCTCAATTTAGTTTCCAAACAGACGTAAAGATCTTATTTTGTCCATGTTGGTACTCAAACTGACAAGAAGACTTTTGTCTTTCTAATTTTTGCTACTACCATTCCATTTCCTGGGGACTATTGCCCTTTCTTCTCCACCTAAACACGCAATTGAACAGAAGCACGGGTTTGTTTTCAAAATTCAACAAAATTCAAAACCCAAAATAGTCCACTTCAACTAAGAATTTGCAGAAAATAAGAAGCTGCTGTTAAGGGTAACATAGTTTATTACAAGTCAATAGACTTTCAGTTTTTGGCATCTATTTAAATAAAAGTTATAGCTACTCAAGTAGCGTTACTTCCTACCAAATCTACTCAAAAATAAGTGTGCTTTTTTGCTATCTTTATCGTAAAATCTAATTTGAAAACTTAAACTCCTACGAAACCAAAGGGTTGGCCATACTCAATGCCAAAACAAATATTAATAAGATGGTTTTACCGCGTATATGACCTAGTACTATTTGCTCATTGTGTTAAATGTTTTTTACCACCTTGTTGTATGGTCTACAAACAGCTTGTGTTTTCAAATTTTTTTCATCATAATGGTTTGCTGCCTTGTGGGTAATACTTTACTACTGTGAAATAAAATTATTTGGCTTGATACGCCGAGTAGATATTTGCTTATTTGATGGAGTGTGGAGTGGTTAGTACAGCTAATTGCTTGAATCTTTATATTTAGTTGTTTTTATTCTTTTACAGCACTGAAGATGCTAATTTAGCGAAACGAATTTGTTCTAATAAAATTTGAGTTGATTTATGTGCTTCAATTATACCTTATTGAGTTCTTAGGAATAGTAACGGATTCGCTCGAATATGTAGGAGTTGCATGTGTTGAATATCTCTTATCAAACTCAACTGAACTATTCGTGACTTTTAGGATCAATTTTTTTTCTAATCGGTATATTTCCTTTCAAGTAAAATCCCTGGCAGCAAGATCAAAATCGGCTAGTATGTGCAACAACGACGACCTAACAAAGCATAACTTATTACGATGGGTCAGTTATTTTCATTCAATAGCTCAGACAGACATTTTAGTGAACAGGTTACAGCGTGAAATACGGAGTGGACCCTAAAAATACAGTACAAAATTATTTGACTGTAGGCCTAGGCCTCCTTCTAACATTCTTGTGGAGGTAGGAAAACTTTTATTTCTGATGTATCAAGCCTATGTATTTGAATTCGTTTTGCGGCCCTAAACTTACATTTTGCGACCTCAAACATGGTCGCGACTCATAGTTTGAGAAGGTCTTTTAAAGAAGATGATGGCCACAGTTACAGAACATTGTAATTTAAAGAAAAAATTGCACAAATGCTTTATGAAAGACGCAATGTTGTAATGCAGAGTACTTTAAATGCGAAAACATTTTTCTCTTCCGCCTTTCTTTGCCACGTAAAACTTCGGGCTTCGTTTTAGGCTTGTGACAGTAAGCACTAGGCCGGATCAATTGATAGAAAATTTTTCATTTTCAAAACTCCACACAACACACGAGTTTAACCACCATGTACTAACTCAAAAAACATAGAAATAAATTTTGTGCAAATTGCCCTACGCTCGCGCAATTTGCTTAAAATTTTACTTTTTCTGCAATTTTTACCCATTTTTAGCAATTTTTTGGGGGCTCATCAATCTTTAAAGCTTGTTTAAATTTTTGACTTGGAATAATTTTTGGGAAGCATAAAGAATCCGACGCCCAGTCACAGCAAAAAATTTGCCCAACTTTATCTTTATTGCTGAATGACGCTATTAACACTGATGTGGTAATTTTTATGGAATTATCTATTACGTCATGCTATCACAAATTAAAAATGTCTGATTCACCTTTGCATGTCTTTGCTCTCTATTTAACGCTTGCCTGCCGATGATGCATGGTATCATTTTACTTACAATACCGACGGGGTGGTGTAGTGGTTAGAGCGTCTGCTTCGCAATCGGTAGACCTGGGGTTCATTTACCTTGTCGAGTCATACCAAAAACTTTAAAAAATGGTATCCACAGCTTTCTTTCTTGGCGTTCGGCATTTAGAGGAGGTTGTAGAGAACAAGCTGGCAAGTTCGCTTGATGTGTCCTTAGGCAAGGCACTTAACGGGACGCCCCACCTTTATATGGAAGACAGGTAGCCCAGACACCTCAAAAATGGCAACCCCCAAGCGAGTGCGGACGTCCCGTCCAAAAGATAGAGATACAATTTGCTTTATCGTAAATGGAGGATAAACATGAACAACAAAAAAATACAGTTATCATATTTCATTGAAATGTGTTATTTTTCACAAAATTCCAACATTTTTTCATACTTTTAACGGTATGGAATGTGCTGAAAACCAAAAAAAATTATTTAAACTGTATTTTTCAGGTCAAGTGATACTGATGTTTCATAAACTGATGTTTCACAAAATTGCTTTGGAGTTATTAAGAATATCTGACAAGGTTTTGCTGGTTATGAAATTTCAAACCAATCGTGAAAACTCGGAAAAAATCGTCGAATTCTGCTTTTGAATTATCCATACGTTTCAATCCTGCAACGATTCCATCCAAAGCTGATTCGATTAGACATTCACAATATATTTGAAATGAGCATGCTGCAAAGAATAGTGCAATGTCAACAGCGAAGAAGTGCCAATGGATTGTTTCCAATGAGCTGCAAAAGATATGGGCATCATTTTATTTTCCAGTATCAGCTTTAAAGAACTGGTTTGAAAGTGGAAGGACTAATGGAATGCGCGTCAACAACAACAACAACAACAACTTTTATTTCGTTCAAATAAACGTACGAGATTTGAACAGGACAGTGAAAGATCACTAGTGATCATCTAGTCAAACTGCCCTTTCTTGCATCACAATTACTTATAGTATAACAGCAAAAGCGTAAGACACAAAGCAAAAGCATATGTACAGCTAAGCTACAGCAAAACTATGTACATCTGGCCAGAGTAAAACTAGTATCACATATACATCAGGCCAGAACAAAAATACCACTACTACTACTTTGTGTAGTAGCTCTATTATATATATGATTAACGTGGTATCAGAGATTGCAATATTAGTATTGCTTTAATAATAAACTTGAGTAATATTTAGTGAAACTATGCCAAGACAGAGATTTGTTTAAAAGTGGAATTTTGTTCCAAATTTTTACTCCATGAAAATTAAAAGAAGATTGCCCATATTTAGTGTTGACTCTTTTTAAAAAGTAATTTTTATTTGTAATTGACCTAGTTAAATGAGTATGCTGTTGTGATGCAGTTCTGAAGTAGGAATTAAAATTTTCTGGAATCTTGTTATGGTGAAACGAGTGCATGAATTTTGCTATTTCTAATTCGAAAATATCTTTAAGTCGTAAAATATTCAAAGATTTATACAAAGTGTTCACTGTGACACAGTCTGCGAGACTTTTGAATTCCATAATTCGAATGATTCTGTTTTGGACTACTTGGACTTTCTGCAATAGGTTGTTTGCAGCAGTACCCCATGCTAGAATTCCATATTTAAGATGTGAGTAGGCAAAGCTATAGTATAGTTTAACTAGCGTTTTTTTGTTCACATAGTGTCTCATTTTAGATAGGATTCTAGCTGCATTAGCAAGTTTGTTTACTACATGGTACACTTGTTCTTTCCAGGTTATTTTATTATTGATAAATACTCCCAAATATTTTACACAATCTGTGTTTGAAAGTTTATGCCCACCAACATGAAGTTGAAAGTTTTGTAGTGCAACTCTCTTTTGTTTGGGAGCAGAGATAAAGTAAACGCTTTTTTTATAATTCAAAGACAATCGATTGTATTTCATCCAGTCATTGATGATAGTGAGTTCTTGATCGGCTAAAGCTTGAAGGTTAATGTGATTTTTATTTTTCAGTATTAACACGGTATCATCTGCAAATAAATTAACATGAAATTTGGTGTGTAGTGGTAGATCATTGACATATAATGAAAACAGTAAAGGTCCAAGTGTAGAACCCTGTGGTACACCACACACGATAGTATTTATTTGAGATTTTATATTATTGCAAACAGTAAACTGCTTGCGATTTTGTAGATAGCTTGTCAAAAGTTTATGCATATTGCCTCTAATTCCATAACTGTAGAGCTTATCCAACAGAATTCTATGATTTACTGTATCAAAAGCTTTGGAAAGGTCCAAAAAAATACAGCAAGTAAAATAACCATCATCTAAATTATTATGTAACATATTTTGAAGATCTGTTATGGCCATTTCAGTTGAATATCCTTGACGAAATCCAAATTGCTGCTGTGTGATGAGTTTGTGAGTGGTAAAAAAACTTTCAAGTCTAAAATATAGCAACTTTTCAAAGATTTTTGAAACAGTTGACAATATCGAGATTGGTCTATAGTTGCTAACTATATCTTTGTGACCAGATTTATGAATAGGAATTACTTTTGCATGTTTTAATATAAATGGAAAATCCCCTTTCTCGTAGCAATCATTAAATATTTCACTCAAAAATGGTGAAATTATAGGGGCAAGTAGTTTGTAGAATTTATTTGGTATGTTTTCAGGTCCACTAGCTTTTGATGTGCCAAGTTGTTGAAGTTGCAAAAGAACTTCTTCTGGACTTATGGGATCATAACAGAATGATTTCATTACGTTTGTTGTGCTAAACTTTTTTACTTGGGTATTTGGTATTTTAGCGTCCATTGAGGGCCCAACATTTGTGAAGTAGTTATTAAATATATTGCAGATTTCTGTATTTTCACTTACTATTCTATTGTTTACATCTGTAATGGTAGATACAATTTTATGTTTATTTTTTTTGTGCCCAAGTATTTCATTAATAATTTTCCACTGTTTAGATTCATCTTGTTTGTGTATTTCTTTTTGATAGTAATTCTTTTTTGCTATTCTTTTGAGTTTGGTTAATTTATTCAAATATATCTTGTAATGGGATATCAGATGTATTTTGTTCTGTTTATAACATTTTTGGAACAGTGCATTTTTTGTTGAAATAGATTTTAGCAATCCTTTAGTGAGCCATGGTTTTGATTTTATTTTCATTTCTTTTCGAGAAAGTAGTCGTAAAGGAGCATGATCGTTGGTAGCGCTGGCAATAACATCTAAAAACTTGCTCATTTTTGTACTAGGGTCAGAAAGTTGTTTCAGCTTTTTCAGTCGGTAGCTAACATCTTCACAGTATGACTCAGCATTGAAATGTTTCATATCATGTACTTGTTCTTTCAGTTTACAAGGTTTACAAAAGTTATTTTGAATAGTGCAGAAGGTAGGCAAGTGGTCAGACACATCTAGCACTAAGATACCTGATGCACATACTTTTTGTTATACATACTATATGCACATACTTTTTTACATATTTAAGATACCTGATACCTGATGCACATACACACACAAACAAACTTAACAAACTCATATCAAAGGCAAGAACTGATGAAAACTTTCGAAAATTCCTTGATATCTACGAGGAAATATTCGATATATGTAGCCAGTTGTTATTATAATGGTATAGCAAGAACAGATTGTAGATGTGACCAAAGATTTCTTGTTTCAGAATGGGACCTGTTTGTGAATCAAAAACTGCGTAAAGTTCGATTGGGTAGAGTTGACATAAAAGCAACAGCGGCACGAAAGCGGACTGTCCAGAGGAAAGAAGAAGAGGAAAAGACACGCAAAATTTTAGAACATTCATTTCAAACTGCTGAATGCTCATCTGAAGCTGAAAACATCGATAGTCGAGGACGTACATTCAGCGAATATGAGGTGCTCAATGAACTAGACAACAAAGGTAAAAATTGTTACTCTTATGATGATCTTGCAATTGTATTCGATCGTTATCGTGTTTTCACTCGAGCAAGTATAGTCATTGTAAACGCCGCTTTGGAAAACATGGGGATTTTAACTGATAGGAATACATTGGATAGAAAAAAGATGATGAGGGCGAAACTGTGGGTTGGGAACAAAAATATCCTATTTGGTAAAAGAAAAACGTTGGTATTTTCTGCATAGGATTTAATGGCAGGAAGGATCAAACGAAAACAAGCAAGGGCGTTGTTCAAGAGGGGCATTACACTATCATAAAAGAGCCAGGGCTCAATATGTAGATTATATTACGCCAGGTGACGGCTCAGCCCTTTCCATGACGGAGGAACTAGCCAATTGCATGGTAGCAACAAATAACTTTGACACACTCCAAGGTGTCATTTGCAATGGCACTGCTGTAAACACAGGACGACTAAGTGGAGTCATAATGCGCCTTGAGTTGTTCCTTGAAAGACCCTTTCAATGGATAGTTTGCTTACTCCATCTGAAAGTATTTATATTTTGTCACTTGTTTGATGCTATTGATAGAAAAACAAGAGCACCTGCAACGTTTTCAAGTGAAATCAGAAAAAAAATACAAAAAAATGTGCATCAGTTACAGCCAATCACTTTCCAGTCAATACCTGTTGATACACCTCAAATTTCACAAAAAATAGTCACAACTTTTGCGACCAGCGATACTTAAATGAAATGTGTCAAGCTATAAGCACGGGATCAATACTAAAAGAACTAGGTCAGCGCAATCCGGGAGCTTTGCATCATGCTTGCTGGCTGACTCGAGCAAACGGAATACTTTGCTTGTTCGTTAGCACGTCCAACTGATCGGAAAATTTACAAGATTCGGTCAAGATTGTAATGCCGTTGTATGCACCAGGGTGATTTTACGTAAAATCTCATCCAAATGTAAGTGGCGATGCACGGAATTTCTGATATGTTCTGTCATCTTTCAAAAAGTTGAATACCAAACAATCTTGTTTGATTGTCGGAACAAAAATGCTTTTTTTGCTCATTCAGACGGAATTCTGATTGCTGTGTTGGCAGACAAATGTCAAGTGATTCGGCAGAGGGCAATCAGTTTGATCTCTGGCTCAAGTGGGCCAGAAAAGGAACGATACCTCTTGCTTCCTCGAGTAAACCCAAATGCAGAAGATTACACAGAAATGATTAATGTGGAAAATAAACTTGCAACACCCCCCTTATTTAAGAGGCATGGCAAACCTAGCAGAAGTAGAACAAACCCCTCTTTGGTTTGACGATGTTCCTTGCTACCGCCAAGCCGCTGAACGGATGGGCTGTTGCAGCTATCGAAGCGGCTGAGTTAAAGATTGGTTACCAAAGCAGGCATCGAACCATTTTAAATTGCATGCAGTCAAGAAAATTATCACCAGCATTTGAAAGCAAAGGAGAATGGGCCTCTTGAGGAAAAAGCCTTGTTGACCCTAATACTGCTGAAATTCTTTGTGCAATCTACTTAGTTTACTTATGACGCTTACTTAATTTATTTTTGAACACACCAAGGAGCGTATGAATCACGTTTTGTTTGCTTTATTTTCAACTTCAGTACACGTATAAGTTTGAAGCAAGCAATACTATGCTTTTTAACTTTTTTTAATTTAAGCAGAATAATCCATTAGTATTGCACTGATCATTTGCTAATAAAGGTACAAATGCGTAACCATTTTAACTCTGAGTGAGTATATGAAGCCTCATGCTTTTCAAAAGAACTTTTTCAGTCAAAAATTTCAGCGAATTTTGCAAGATTGATTGTCCCCAAAAATTCGCTAAAATGGTCAAAAATAGCAAAAAAAGTAAACTTTTGAGCAAATTATGCGAGCCTCAGACAATTCGCTCAAAGCTTCTCTTTACGTTTTTTGAGTTAGTACATGGTGGTTCTTCTTCTTCTTCTTCGTCGTATGGCAAGGTATTCGTGTTGCAAGTTAGACTCAAGAAAAGAGCTGGGGACGGGGGCTTATCCTTCTACCACCCCAGCCTGCTGTGTTGCCCAGGTCAGATGCTGGCAGTGATGGATTTGAACCAGCACCTTGTTTCGTCATCCAAAACTGTCAAACCCATTATTCCTCGTGGTGCCAATGTGTGGGACATGTTAAAATCAAGTGATCTGCAGTTTGTTCATTAGCGCCACACTCGCATTTCCCTGAAGAAGTGAGACCCCATATGTGCATGGACGAACCGAAGCTTCCAACGCTAGTACGCAGGCGATTGAGCTTGACCCAGACTATTCTGGTCAAACTCATTCCAATAAGCCTTGTGCTGACCCTAGGAATGTAGACACAAAGCGCTGACGTGCTCTTAGAGTACTCCGTGTTCCACGTTAAGTTCGTCAATTGGGCAGCGCGGATGCGCAGCTCAGATAAGTTGTGCAATAATTTCCGCGTGGCAGGATCAAAGGGTGTCTAGATTTCAGTCACTCCTTGCAAGCAATCTGCGACTCAGTCAGCTGGCCGTGCGTGATGTAGTCAGGATCTAAAGAACTGCGATTAGCCAAGGAGAGTGTCGCTCCTAGGCGGCGAAACTTAGCTGGCTAAATGCCTGAGAGAACTGGAAGGTTGTCCGTTGCGGTGGGATGTAGGTATCCATTGACAATACGCAAAGCGTCATTAAGAACGCTATCAATGAGGCGAGTATGCACGGTGCGACACCAAGCTGGTGCACAGTACTCAGTTTACCGAACAAAAGTGTTGACATCTAGTCACATTTTGACTCCATAACAATCGCCAGGATTTTTGCAGCATGAAAGAATTTGGTATTTAAAAAAATTTAAATTGATTGAAAGTGCCCCTTTGGTGGACCACCGTAAACCTAGCTTTGGGGTACATTGAATTACATCTCAAAATCATCAATAAGGGAAAAATGACTGATGATTTAAGGTATTGCTATGTTTTGAGGGAAAATAAATTGACCTAGTGTTATTTCCAAAAAATTTAAGGGGCCAAAATTCAATCAAAATGTTCAAATGTAGAATTAACAGCAGATAATGGTTATAAAAATGGTGTTAAAGATGTCAACAGATACTTCAATAAAACATACAAAAGTAATAGGCTAACATTTATTTTTCAACGAAATCTGTAACAATTGATTCTGAAAGTAACGTTGAATATCACTTTCATTGGCAGTGATATCCTTAAAGATTGACGCTGAATAGCGGCATGGACGCGACTCTTTTTGAACCACCATTTGTAATTGGTTTCGAAAGGCACACAACAATACCCCGCGGTTGACGCAATCTTTTTCTTCCACATTTGGCTGCAAGAATCGATGGCGCATTTTTTTTGATTGCTTGTAGCATCTGATACGATATGTTGTTTCTTCATCTTCAGTTGAAAAATTGGTGATCTGGCCCACAATAGGCATTGTTGCAAGAATTTATAAGTGCAAATTTGACCAGCGCAAAGGTTTTTGGATCTTTTTCTATCAACTCTGCATATTTAGAACGATAGTCCATTTCTGAGAAGTCTTCCTCAAAATCATTTGACGAGGTATGAAGATAGGGCGTGTTTAGCATTATTGCTATCGTCAGAACTTATCAGTGGGGATGGTATTGCTTGCAGTTCTTTTTCTTGCCGGGGCTTCTTATGGCTTTTCTGTTCAAGCATTTTCTTAGTTGCCTCTTTCTACGAAGTGCTTGTAATTAGATTGCAGCCAGCAGCCGCTCTTTTTCTATCAGATTTCAACTGATCTTTCGCCTTCCTCTTTGGCAACAGTCGAATTTCTGCCGGCTTATGAAAACTGGAATAAGCAGCTAAAGTAGTTGCTTGTAGGTGGTTGACTTTTGTTACAGTTGAAAAAGTGAGGTCAACTTTAGTTTCAACTTCTTGTTCTACGATGGTGTTTGGATAAAATAGTTGCAACCAGGAAGTCATCATTTGTAAAAGCTTCAGAGTTTAAGAACCAGATTCCTGTTTTGCAAAAACCTGAAGCAATATTTTCGAATGATAGAGCTCGAAAAAAGGGCCTAGTGAAACATTCCGGAAGATGATAGATCGTGATACGTTTTGCCGGATAAGTCAGGTTCCACGCAACTACTACCTTTTTGTAATAACATTAGAGAGAACCATAAACGGCAATATTTTTGAATGATAGAACATGACTGTCCATGAAAAGAACTGCCAGGGTTTGAACAGTGTCGCGTTTTAAATCTATATCAATTTTAGTTTACTTCTTAAAATCGAAGCGACTTGCAGTAACGATCGAATAATTAAGTCTGGTTGCAACTTAATAGCTAGGAAAAGATTGGCTTCCACTGAGACACTTTAACCCGCGCACTTCTCGATCAAGAACAGAACAATATATTCACAAACCACTTTATAACTTCGAATTCCTTTGCTTGCCAAAACACAGAACTAGAGCACTTCAATAATTAAATATCAGAGACTAGCTAAAACTAAACCACCAAAATCATCGCTTGATTTCTGTCACAACAATCACCACACAACAACGCTTTTTTCAACACTAATTTCTATTCTACTCTGATCTAGTACTAAATCTCTGAATCTCTGAATGAATAAAATCTCGCTGCCTTATATATACGACGGAAAATAATCTAGAAATTGCTAGAACATCACATGACACAAAAAATATCCTTAATAAATTACGTAATCGATAATAATAATAAAAAAAAAGAAGAAATCTTCGAGAAGAAACAAGAATCACTAGAATACGCTGGAAAACTAAGTTACGTAGATAGTCATTGTGACGTCAGAAAAGCTTGTGAGTTACAAATCTATTCATAAATCCGAAAGAAAAAAGGTCTTTCTTTGAAAACAGTTCAGCAAGTTTAGGGCTTCAGACAATTTAGATTTGCAAATAAAAATGATCACTGCAAAATAAAACATCAGATTACAATAACTGTACATACATAAAAACTATTTTATTTAGGGCAAATTTACTTATTCGTGACAAACAGAACAACCCATGTGTTTAATGAAGTGGTGGAGGGCACGAGGAAATAATTCGCTATTCATCCAACCAATCTGTATGGCTAACCCAAGAGTTCAGGTGGAGTACCTTTAATCATATGATTCTTGTAATGGACTCGCGGAGACACCATGGCTCACGGTAACAATTTACTTACCTCACTTACTTTGCAACAAAAAGTCACAAACATTCCTCTTCTACGGCAGTAATTTATCCAACTTGCTAAATTCCTTTTGTAGTGAGGGTCTTGGGAATATTCTGAACTGTGGTAATGCCTGTCATGCCCACATTGAGTATCAAATCAGGGTTGAACTTTTTTTCAGCCTGAGTCCTAGTTCAAATGTCGAAGAAGTGTGTAAAGGAACTTGGGTTAAACTTAATGGCTCGCGACAAGCTGGTAGCTTCAAGTGAGAGGAGAAACATCTTCTGGTGTCGCTTCATGAAACCAATCATTTATTCTTTTCCTGCCGTTGTGTTTTGTTCCCATGATAATAGGCATGTTTTTACTTGACGTTAAACATACTGGAAAGAGAAGCGCCTTACCGTCACGTATCCAAGTCCGTAAAACATCCTGGAACATGTGAGAATCTATTCTTCAAGGCCTGCTTCTTCTTTTTTTGTAAAAACATGAAATATGCAGTGGTTAGTGTCCCGCCAATCGCCATGTAGGTTTTTTTAATTTGGCTTCATAAAGCATAGTCGCTTGAGAATGTTACAAAAAAATTCAAGAGCAACTTTCTACAAAATTCATTGATATTGCGATACAGAAATTAAGTGATCTCGTATTGTATTGTTAGGAGTTTTAGTAAATATAGCTTCAAATGTTGATTTTTACAGCGAACCAAACAATTGGCTCCTACTGAGAAGTAGTAGACGGTTATAACCAAACTTCTTGTAGACTACTTCTGAAGTTTTTCCTTTGTTGTATTCTCTCTCTTGGTTCTTTGCTCTGTGGTCAAATAAGGCCACACGTTTGACTCACATATATAACAGGTACATTTGCTCATATATACTGTATATACTGACAACGTGTATTTTCACCATTCTTTGTCAAAACGTGAACGTGGCGAAACGAGTAGTGGCATAACTATGTTTCGGATTTCTGTTAGAAACTGCGTGTTGGTTTGCCTGCAAGATCGTTGTTAAGGCTGTGTAGTAGCCTTTATTGCCGTGAATTTTCGATCTGCACACGCTGGGCGGAGCTTCGCATATTTGTAAAAAAAAATTGCAAGAAAACTTCAACGGTTTCTTGTTCTTATTTGACCAAGCAGAAAGAATCCTTAGTGTTAGTATTGCTAGCCCTACAAAACAACTCGACTGGTTCAGTGCTAACCAACGACGGTACGTTTGGAGCGGGAATCAGGGAGTTGAAATCTAATGCTGCCGTATCAGATAGTAAGCTCCTTCAATTTGCCAATGCGTAAATCTTGCATATCCTTGAGCTCAACATTGGTGTCATCTGGTTTAAACTCTACCCACATTGGTTTGTGATACATTCCCACTTGCAATTGATATGGCCCTTATCTTACATTAATTTTTACTTATGTCTACATATCCTATTTATCGCGCAGCTCAGTAACTATGTAAGCTACCAACCAATCTGCTGGTGACTAAAACAAAGCATGAAGTTGTCATTTAAAGCAGCAAACTCAATACAAAATTTCTTGACGTATCTTGACAAAATAATTCTGACAATCTTTAAATCTCAGGCAACTTGACGAATTGGATGACTTTTTTCCACTTCCTCTACAGCTCTCTTCATTACACCACCATCAGCTTTCGCTCGATCTGTCTTCGGTTTATCGTTTCAAACCATTCTCTAAAAGCGGCAATGAAATCATAATCACATGACTGTAACATGGCGAGGTGATTTGGACATCGAACTCCACTCTGTTGCCCAGGTTCGATTTCAATCTTGGTCGTGATCAGCACATAAAGCCTAATAGGTGCCTACTGAAATTAGACAGCTTTTTTACAGTCCTATTCTATACTACTGGAGGACTATGTTTGTTACCATGTGTTCAGTTGTTTCAAATAAAACTTTTGTGAGGTTGATAAAATACTTGGAGAAGTTGTAAATTTCTTATTTAATTCGATTAAAGATTAAGTCTATGACTTGAATATTACTTTTGCTTCATCACAACATGCTTGTTGGGTGTAGTGAACCACAGTTCAATCTGCCCGCTTTTCCTGGTTCATGTCACTCCACAGGCAGCCATTTGCAATGAAGCATGCTCACACATTTATGCAAAGCAACCTGCAATAATCTACCACAACATATTTAGCTTGATATATCACACATTTAGTAGCCATAGAAAGGATATAGTTTTCTCCAATAACTGTAGCCAAAACACAATAAGAAACCTATCTTCAAAATTTACTTGACAGATCATAAAAATAAAAAGAGCCGTTAAATTTGAACACAAACAAAACTTGTCTTCTGCTATTTTTGGTTTCTTGACACGCCATTGCTAGATTACATACCTAAGAACTCTGGTGGTAAAGAAAGAACGAATGGAAGAAAGCGGAGTGATTCATGATGTGTAGCAAACGCTATATCTTCGCTCCCCATTAACTGTACTATGACGTCATGATGCTGACTAAGCAATTGTAAACTGCTGTACATTATTATTCATTTTTTTTCCACAACACGCGCTGTTCAAGAAACAACTAATGTGTGCTATATCGCCTGCTGAGAGAAAGACCATTGCGCGACGGGTGAACGCATGTTCATGGTGCCCTTCTCTCACCTACAGTTTATCGTATGTTGCGTTTGATGTTAATGAATAAAATCAATAATCTTTTGAAGTTATTTGTCAAAAATACTTGCAGGTCAGTTGCTTTGAAATATCAGATGCAATTTTAGGATCTTAACTATTCCTTAAACAATTTTTTGAGGACTGTTGCCCAGGCTGCTATACCAAGCAAAAAAGAAAAGCTTACCACACTGATACCATGGTAATGATCAAATAACTGTTGATTTTGCTGATGCCCCTTTCGGCATCTGATTGGTATGGTGTTGTTTTTGTAAGACGCATAAATTATATTTTGGTGACACTTTTTTTTGACAAACGAACCCATCGCACTAAGCTTGGACTCGCCAACTGAAAGATCCAATCTTCACCAAATTAAGTGCATTTGTTTCCTAGTGGCAAACTAGCATTATTTACACCAATATTTGATTAAATTCATATTAGTTTTCAAAATGATCCCAAAAGTTGATGTTCGGCTCATACCTTTCAAACACAGCTTACAGTTTTTGGTAAACCACTTTTTTGGCGCCTAATATGTGACGTCATATGTTAGCCGCTTGCCTACTCTAGCGTTTCAGGGAGACTCTGTAAGATGCACCTTTTTGGCTTTAACCACGAAGTAGAAAAAGCAGAATAATTGTGTTTGCTCAAGAAATTAGCCCAATTTGTTTTTGTGCTTCTTTCCTTTCAAAAATATTCCTGTGGTACGCTCAAACGATGTCAATTTACTGAAATTCTAAAAAGAAACCCAGATTATTTGTTGGCAACATTTAACACGCTGTTGTAACACACATACTTGCTTTACCAGTGTTTACTTGTGTGTGGTGTTGAAGGGTTTATGTTTGGCAGTGGCTATTTCGCCGTCGACGGCAATTTGCCCTTGGAATCTATTTTGCCGTGATCATTCACGTGTGTTTGTATAGCCAAATTTGCTATTATCACACCAGTGACTCTGTGGTATAGTGGATAGAGCGCTGGTCTTGAGATACCAAGGTATCGGGTTCGAATCTCAGCTGGCCAGGGCTTGAAAAAAAAGGCAGTGTACACTGAAAGGGCAGGCCCGGTATGTAAATGTACGGGGAAGTGTACACTGCAAGGGAGTGTGCAGGGTGGGGGATAGAGACCTGGGGGTGCAAAGTTTTTTTTTTGGTTTTTAAAATTGACCAATCAGAGACGACCAAAAGTCACATGTTTAGTACGTCATTAAGGTTGACCAATCACAAACAACTCACGGCAAAATAGTCTCTGAGGGTAAATTGCCGTCGACGGCAAAATAGCCACTGCCTTTATGTTTTGTTTGGTATCACATAATGAAGGCTGATGTTTCTGGTAGAACAATTTCAATTATTCTTACAGAATACAACATGCACTTGGAACAAATCCCAAGTCTCAATTAGATACTGTACCATTTAGACGTACTGTAAATGGGATTCGGCCTTTTAATAACACTTCGCTTTTCCTTAAAGTAAAACAAAATGCATCCTTTGCTTGACCCTCAAAGTGTTTGTTGAAGATAAAAGCACACTTTTGATTCAGTTTAGAACTGTCTGAGAAGTATGGGTATTTGTTGAAATTATTACTGATACTGCAGTAAACATACTGTGAAATATTCTAGTGTTGGGTATTTAATATGCAGAAAATTTGCATTCCGCACAGTCTTGTTATAATGTTTTGTCATCCACAAAAGCAGAGCTTAACCAGAGCGATGACAGAACAAAATAGATTAATGTAATGGTGTGTTGTGTGATAGCTGGATAGTAAGAACTGTTATCAGTAAATATGGTGCTTTTTTGTACCTCAGGCCACCATCTTGGATGCATTGGGCAAAATAGCACCCCCAGTGTGCACTCCACTGTACATTTACATACTTGGCCTCCCCCTCCAGTCTACCGGTACACTGCTTTTGTCCAAATACCCTGTCAGTAAAGATTTGAACCCATAATCATAGCATTTTAAGTCACGTTCAAGATGGTGGCTTGGGTTTACAAACAAAAAAGTGCCATAAATACTGCCAACATACCAGGTCAGGATTATGCTCGTGTGTCCTAGCTGAGTGAAGTTGACTGATTATTCTGCCATCATAACAGTGTTGGACTGGTATTGTAGTTGAGTAGTTTCAGGTGTTACCCATTTTTACTGCAGACAAATTGTGTGTGCTTAACATATAGGCAGTGGCTATTTTGCCGTCGATGGCAATTTACCCTCCGAGACTATTTTGCCGTGAGTTGTTTGTGAATGGTCAATCTTAATGACGTACTAAACATGTGACTTTTGGTTGTCTCTGATTGGTCAATTTTAAAAACCAAAAAAAAAAAATTTTGCACCCCCAGGTCTCTATCCCCCACCCTGCACACTCCCTTGCAGTGTACACTGCCCCGTACATTTACATACCAGGCCTGCCCCTTCAGTGTACACTGCCTTTCTTTTAAAGCCCTGGCCAGCTGAGATTCGAACCCGATACCTTGGTATCTCAAGACCAGCGCTCTATCCACTACACCACAGAGTCACTGGTGTGATAATAGCAAATTTGGCTATATAAACACACGTGAATGATCACGGCAAAATAGATTCCAAGGGCAAATTGCCGTCGACGGCGAAATAGCCACTGCCTAACATATATTCTGCCATCATAACAGTATTAGAACTAGTATTGTGGTAGTTTGGTAGTCTTATCCATTTTTACTGCAGACAAATTGTGTGTGCTTAACATAGTAATATACCCTTATTTGGTCAACTGAAAGTCTGAAATGCTAAACCAAAGAAAAATTTCAGCATTTTTTTCACGAACTGCAGTGGCATCTTCCACTAGTAAACATAGTACCACAATGGCTGACATTGTAAGTACTGTTTTAATTTGGAAATAGCTATTTTACTGATGACAGCATTTTACCCTTGCAGACTATTTTGCTGTAATCATTCACATGTGTTTATATTGCCGCAATTGCTACATTTCTGCCAGTGATGCTGTGGTGTAGTGCAGTGTTTCCCAACCTTTTTCGTGCTGTGGCCCACTTCAGAAAGCCCCAAATTTTTGTGACCAACTAGAAAAAGACAATGATGTAATATTTAAATATGTCACTAAGTTAAGCCTGAGATATACACAAAGGCAACACATTTGCAAGGCAAGAAGTATTTGCTATCACGTAGTGATGCACTTCCTTAAAAGCTTGCAGAACGCAGCCCACCTGAATGTGCTTGTGGCCCACCAATTGGAAACCAGTGGTGTGGTGGATAGTAGGCTGGTCTTGAAATGCTATGGTTACAGGTTCATATCCCAGCTGGCAGGGCACTAAAAGGAAAGCAGTGTACACTGGAGGGGCAGGCCCACTATGTGAATGTAGGGGGTAGTGTACAGGGTAGGGGAGTGCACATTGGGGGTACACAATTTTTTAATTGCTTATTAAAATTGACCAGTCAGAAACAACCAAAAGTCACATGTTAAATACTTCATTAAGATTGATCAATCACAATTAACTTAAGGCAAAATAGCCTCTAAAGGTACAATACCATCGATGGCAAAATAGCCACTGCCTTTTGATTTTAGACTAAAATTTTCAATTTGGATTGATTACATTTGAAGTCCAAGGAGAGTGAATGGTTAGCCTCAGTTATTGGTAGATCTATGTAGTAGGCTACATGTTGGAGATGCCCTTGATTTCCAAAATATACAAGGCTTGATTTACAGATAGGCTAGGGTTAGGGTGAGGTTTTGGTTTAAAGTTAAGGTTAGTTGACATTGAAAGGCATCATGGACATCACAGACATGAACTATTTAGTAGGTCCCTAATTTAATTGCTGAATATTGTCTAGCAGTTTATTGACTAGGCTGCCTTGGCAGTAGTAGCCTACAGATGTATATGATATGTATTGATTTTTAGATCATACCTTGGGTTGACACTAAAATACAGAAATATTAATTTTGGAAATACATAAATTTATACTAAAATATGGAATTAATAAATTATATAAATATGAAAATGCTACCTACTAAAGAAGTATGGTGAGCAGTTTCTCTAAGTGCAAAGTAGCTATTTTGCTGTCAGACATTTGTGGTTGGTCAATTTTGATGATGTGTTAAACATGTGACTTTGGTCATTTCTGATTGGTCAGTTTCTATAGTGCCCCCGATATACAGATTCTAGTACATTCAAATTCCAGGTCCCCCTCCAGTGTACACTGCCTTTGTTAGTAAGTACCTTACCAGTAAAGATTTAAAGTCACAACCATTACATTTGAAAGCAGCTGCACTATCCATTACACCACAGCACCATTACTAGAGCTGTAGCAAACGTTTCTATTTAAATTCACGTGAATCACAGTGAGATAATTGCAGAAGCATCTAGATATCAAATGAATAATCTTCATACCAATGTAGTTATTTGATATTGAGATGTATATTTTAAATCAATTGAATTATTGAACTTTGTCCAATTAGATGGTTGTAGTTATTTATCAACTTCTGTAAATTTTTGTATTTTTTTCAATTTTTATACCTGCACTGTTGTTGGTAGTTTTATCTCTTGCTATACTTCAGTACTTCCTGATCTTAATATTAATTTTTGTAATTTATTAAGTATTTATTTTAATATATATTTTCAATTACATGATTTAGCTCTTTCATATTAATAGACATTTTTGTTTCTTTCTAAATTTGGGTTTGCATATTGTAGTATTGTCCCTCTGACAAAACTAAAATATGGCAATTTATGGAAATCCAGAAATTTGTATTGAGTTACAGAATCGCTCACTGAACTTCATATTAAACTTGAAATTACAAAAATACAAAAGTTTATTCCAAAAATGGAATCACTAGCTTATGAAAGTATGGAAAAATTACTGTTAAAGAAGTAGGGATATCGCTACGGTATTCCGTTGATGGAAGTTGATAAAACTAAAAGTACAACCAGAGAATTGGGTAAAATTAGACAATTGAATTGAGTCAAGCTAAGCAATGCTGTATTTCTATGATTTCTATCATCTAATTAAGGTTTTTTCCATATTTTTGTAGAAATTTTCGCAATTCTGTAATTGTGTAATTTTTATTATTTTAGTGGTGTCCTTGTTTCTTTAGTTTTAACCAATTTTTTTAATGGAAACTTGACATTGCATGCAAACTTCGCTTAACCAAGACACAAGCTAGTGCAGGATTGGTTATACAATCCTAAATCTGCTCAGTCACGTGACAACACTTACTAGAATTGTTGTGGTCAGTGGTGTTCACACACGGTGCCATTTACTAAAAATAAAAATAGCAGTTGATACTACAAGAGTGCCATTTCTTGTTATTGCGTTTTAAGGTGCAATGCGGATAATGTGATTTGTTTTGCATAGCAAATGATTTACTTTCAAATGTTTAGAGCAACATTGAAGGAACATCATGCTCTAATGGTAAAAGATCTGGAAATGATAAGTGTTCTGAAGAACCAATGCAAAAGTAATATTTTAGTTATTTGCGATTTCTGGAATTGAAATAATTTTATGCTGTGTATAATAATCCTAAGCTAGTTCTGTTAATCGTAATTACAAAAATTTGGTAATGCTTGAATGTATGAGAAATGTGTAAATGAATAAATAAAAAACTAGTTGGAAGATGCTTGTGGTAAGAATATAGTATAGGTCTGACTTAAAGTTATTGGTATTGGTACTCGGCATATAAAAACTTTGCAGGTAAAAAATGTTTTTAAATTTTAGTACACTTATTTGACCGTATGTAGATTGCAGAAAGATAAACCTGTGTTTACCTGTACTGCCTAGCTCAGTAGGCCTGTGCTCTTGGATTTCATTGTTTTTGTTTTACTTAGGAACTTGGATTTACGTTAATTTGCTAATAATTTTAGTTCCAAACTACAATGTGTCTCAGTTTAACTTTAATTACACGGTTTTTTATGCAGAAAGAAAAGCAATTTACTGCTAGGCTATGGATTTCAAAACCCAGTACCTTTTGAAAAAACTTGGAAATCAGCACTTAAAGCTGAATTTTCGAAGCCATATTATGTGAAGGTAATTTATAATTGCTGTTTATTCCCTCATTCGTAAGTTTTTTGGGCTTGGCTACTTCAAAAACTATTATGTCTTCATGGTGAAAAAGTCCTTTACATTGATCTGAGAACAACAAGAACAACAACTTGAAAATTTGTGAAATCAGCTAGTCAGAACGTCAAGCAGTTACAAGAGATCTCAGTCAATGTGATTTTATTGTCATATATTTTATCCTCTTATCATTTGGCAATCTTTCGTTGGCTCTGCAAAAAAATTTTGAGCTCAGATCCCGCTTTGTGTTTCTACGACAAGCAGTGCAACCGTGAAATGCCTTTTCAAAGTGCGCATCACCACAGCCATTATTTGAACCCACAATCATTGTCACCATAAACGATGCTCCAATACATTTGTCCAAACTGCCGATTATACACCATTGCTAAAAGTGATATATACAATCTGATGTGAGAAAACCTTATGCATTCTTCTATTGCGTTGGTTGCCAAAGTGGGTTCTGCAAAATACCAAGGCTCCACAAAAAGGTTTTATGAGGTAACCTGTGGTGAAAAATAAAAAATCTTTCTTTATGGAAGTTTCAAGAAAGTAGTGCCACAGAATGAAGTGAAGAAAATACTGAAGAGCAGACATGTATGACCGACAAGTTAATTGCACACAACTGTGTCAGAAATAAATTTATTGTGCCTTTAGGCTTTCACCCTTCTTGTGTATTGGGGTTCCTTGATGACTTAAATAACCTTGTGGTGTTCCGAGAATGATAAAATTCGGGAACCACTATTCTATTGCATTAATGTAGCCTACCTCAAAGATCAATTTTGTAATATGGTGCCAGACTTATATGTACGGTTTGTTTTGCATTTATACATGTGACCTAACTTTTAGTTGGAGGAATTTGTGAAAGAGGAACGATTAAAATCAACAATTTATCCTTCTAAGGATCAAGTATTTTCATGGATGCATCATTGCAGGATTCAAGACGTTAAGGTTGTTATTCTTGGACAGGATCCTTACCATGGTCCAAAACAAGCACATGGCCTGTGCTTTAGTGTACAGGTAATCTAATTTTTTTGTTGTAGGATGTATTTCTACGTTCAGTATGTGAGTAGACTTCGTTAACACGATACAGCTGAGTTTCGTTTTTCGCCCTCCAACATTTCTCTGTTGCTGAGCGCCAAGCAGGAGATATGTAAATACCGTTTTGAAAGTGGTATGACTGGACAAGAGAATTGAATTCTGGAGTACCGACTGCAAAGTGGTCATTTACACCGCACTACCACCGCGCCGGTTAAATAAAGTTTTAAGCTTTGAACTGTGCACTCTCTTGTTGCAGCTAAATAGTTATATCAGGGCTGGGGAGCCAATGTAAAAGAGCACTAGCTCCGGCTCCCCAGGCCTGGTTATATATTTGTATTTTAGGTTTTGTTTGAAGTTTTTATTATGAGTACGTATTTGTTTCAGAAAGGGGTAGCCTTACCTCCTAGTCTTGTGAATATTTTCCAAGAGTTATCAAATGATGTAGAAGGTTTCAAAGATCCAGGTCATGGAGACTTGACAGGATGGGCAAAGCAAGGTCGATGTTGAATATTTTTCTTTAATTATATTTTTTACCATCTTGTGAAGCTGTCTTGCCAAAGGTAGCTCATTGCGACAACACGTTGTAGCACTCGTAAAATCTCGAGTATGTCACCTGCATCGGTTTTCCGGTATGATGCTCTTAAAACGTTTTTTGGCAATTTGCAATGCTTTTTTTGTACTGTTGGTTCATAGAAATAAACCGATTCGGCAATGGACGAAATACGGTAGTGACCTGAACCAGGAATCTGTTCTGGCAGGAACTTATTGGTTCAGTGTGCTATAGCTTAGCAATTACTGAATTAGCTTCTATTGCAATGCGCCCACTTGAATAGAAGTGATCGCAAGTTATCCATATGATATATTACATAAAGAGAATTGCTAGTGCTGTAAATTAATGCTTTATAGTTGTACAAGCCAGTGACCATTGAAAGTAACTATCTTGTTGACAGGGGCATTGTAGGCATCTCCACAGTAGTCTTGAATGCTAATTCTGTGCATAGCCAAAACATCCGAGAAGCGAAAGGTTAATACAGAGTGTAACTAAGCAACTAAAAGTTGAGCTGAACCAAATCATTATGTTGTTGTTGTTGTTGTTACCCGACCCCTTCCAAGGGATGGGGGCATGGCAGAAGACCATGGAGCCCCAGAATCTGGGCAACCCTCCAGGGCCGAAATCAGAGTCGAACTCTTTTGAGAAATCAATAGTAGAAAGTATCATCCGAGAGCCTTGCCTGGGTTTGTTAAATTCATCCGAAATGGACTGAGAAAGGAACAGAATTTGATCTAGTGTAGACCGTCCAGGGTGGAAACCGGCCTGGCGGGGAGAGAGAATGGAATTAGATTCCAGAAAGAAGAGTAGACGGGATAGAATGATGCGTTCAAACAGCTTTGATACGCAGGAGGTGAGAGAGATAGGCCAAAAGGAAGCAGGAGAGTCGAGAGGCATTCCCATCTTGTGGATGGGAATAATAGAAGATGTCTTCCAGATGGAAGGAAAGGAATGTGAAGTCCAGGAAAGATTGAATGTGAAGAAGAAAATCCATGCCAGAGCGAGGAAGATGCTTTAGCATGGGATAGGCAACAACTTTGTCTGGGCCAGTGGCAATGGAGGAGGAAAGGTTGGAGGCAGCCGCAAGAAGTTCGGCAGGAGAGAAAGGAGAGTAAAAGGACGAGTGATACTCCTTTGGGTACTTGGCTCGGCGGAGCTTAGAAAGGTAGACTCTGGCACTGCTACGCAGGGCCTTTGGCTGAGAAACGGAAAAGTGGGATCTCAGGTAAGCAGTGTAGACCAAAGCTGATTCCCTGGGAGAAGAACAGTTGGGGAAATTAGGAGAGGAGGAAGACGAGGAAGGAGAGCCAGCGATAGAGTGAAGAAGAGAGTATACAGTTTTGAGTTAGATTTGGGTGAAAAAGAAGAGCAAGTCGTTTGCCGTGCCTCAGCCTTGGCCTTGGCGATGACTGACGAGGCACGTAGAGAAGCGGAGATGTAAGCCTGGTGATCTTCATCACTTTTGTGAGTGGCAGCAAAAGCCTTGCGTCTTTTGCTAACCGCACCTTTCACCTTAGCAGACCACCAGGCTTTAGGATGGCGTTTGATGCGGCCGAAAGGAGTGGAAGATTTGGCTGCATTCAGTGCCAGAGAGGTAAAAAGAGCAGCAGCAGAGGAAAGAAAAAGAGACGAGTATTCCTCTGCAGAAGGACAGTGGGAGTCAAAGTAGGAGACAAAGTTATCCCAGCAAGCTTTCTGAAAATTGAAGGAAGGAGGATCCTCGTTGGGGTGAAAGACCGGAGAGAGAGGGATAGATAGAAAAATTGGTAGGTGGTCAGAACCCTGGTCCTGAAGCACCTCTCAGTAGCAAGAAAGGGCAAGAGAGGAGGGAGCAAAGGATATGTCAAGGGAGGAGCGATGTAGAAGGGTGAGTGTGTCAGGGTCATTGAGGGGGAGAAGGTCAGAGGAGATGACCCAGTCCAATACTTCTTCCCCACGGGGATTGTAAGTACCTCTTGAATCCCAGAGGAGGTGATGGCAATTGAAGTTCTCCAGAATAAAGAGATTTCTGGAGGAGGAAAGAATGGAGGGAGAAAAGGAGTCTGTTCTGCCATCCCTCGGAGAGGAGCAAATTGGTTGGGCGTACACATTAAGAAAAGAGAGCGGGGAGGAGTTGTTAAGAGAGATGTTGATCCCTACATAATCAGAGTAGGGATCGAGCAAAGAAAGAGTGGAGGTAGAAAGTTCAGAGAAGGATAAGCCCCTGCCTGACGAAAATGACAACGCCACCGCTAGCGTGCATGGAATCAGGAGAGAGAATGCTAGACTGGAAGTGGGTGCGATCAGAATGCAGAGCTGAGAATCCAAGAATCTGGAAAGAGGAAGATCAGTTAAGATTGGATTCCTGGATACAGATAAGGTCGACAGAATAGGACGAAAGAAAGTGAAGTAGTTCAGTGTTTCTGGCTCGAAGACCTCCATTGTTCCATTGGAGAACCCTGAGAGAGTCAGTGGGGGGAGAGGAGGCGTAGAAGGACAGCCAGGAGCAAGGGACGGTGGTGAGGATGCAGAGGGAGAAGATACAGAATGGGCAGATTGGGGATAAGAGGTTTAAAGACGAGGGTGGGGCAGGAGTGCAGCATTAGTAGACAAAGTGCTAGATTGTACAGTGGAGGTATACATGTCGGAGGAGCTCGAGGAGAGAGCCACAGTGTTGGGAGTGCGGACACAGCAGGGTGGCAGCTCCAAGAGTGAGAGCTGCCAAAAGTTCTGAATTTGGAGAGGGAAGGTTGTGAGCACCTTAGATGGACCCATTTGGAGCAGGTGCAGCATTGCACTGACTTGCCCCACCAGGTCACATTTTCAGCACACACAGAGCAGGGAAAGAGGGGCCAGGGTTTGGATGAACGTTACCACTCGTCAAGAGAAGGAGAAGAATAAGGAGACGAATACGGGCAGGAGAAAAGAGAGAGAGAAAACAGGCGACCGATTTTAAGGAAGCTGTGTGCTGCCCTTCTGCAGTCGTTCAGGGGGCAGCATCGCAAAAAGTAAAGGAGAGTGCCCGGGGTTACAGGGACCCTCGGGAAGTCCAACAGCCATTTCGACCCAACCAAAACGAGGTCGGGGACCGCACCACCACGTTGAGGTGGCTGTTAATTGGTGTAGAACTGGGACCCTTGGGAAGGCCAACAGCCATTTCGACCTAACTCAAACGGGGTCGGGCACCCCACCACCAGGTAGAGGCGGCTGTTGATCGGTGCAGACCAAATCATTATCGTCACTTTTCTTTCAGGTGTTTTACTTTTAAATGCCGTTCTTACCGTTCGGGCTGGACAAGCAAATTCACACAAAGATAAAGGCTGGGAGAAATTTACTGACGCTGTTATATCTTGCATCAATACCAACTTAACTGGAGTTGTGTTTATTTTGTGGGGATCCTATGCCCAAAAGAAAGGAGCTCGAATCAACGGGGTGAGGTTGTGCATTTTATTGAAATCGTGAAAAACATTAGACCAGAAACAGCCTAGTGAGTCTGCAAACAATTGAACTGCTATTGGGAGATAGCCGACAGTTATCTCTTACGTTGCGTTAAGTGATTGAGCATTTTTAATATTTTTCTGGTTAAGCTTTGAGTGAAACAGTATTTTTCCAGTCAGTGGTGTTGAAGTATTGCATTATGCTGTTTTTTTGTCGCATTTTCAACGGCAACGCTTATTTAGCGCTGGTCCTCTTTAATATCTACACTGAGCAACTTCTGTTTTATATTTCTTCCCCCATATCACCTCTATTCCTTAGCGCCAAACACACGATCACCATTTTTTAAGCCTTTGTTACGACTGGATATGGGAATTGAACCCAGGTCTACCGACTGCGAAACGCGCCTACCGGAGCGATGGCGTAGTGGTTAGAGCGTCCGTTTTGCTGTCGATAGACTTGTTAAGTTCCATGGTCGAGTCTAATAAAGAGCTGAAAAACGGCATTCACAGATCTCTTGCTTGGTACTTCGAAATATAAATGAAAGTGGGGAGGTTAACATGAAACGGAGTTTATTCAGTCACGATTAAAAATAGGTCAGTGGGTCTCAATCGCCTGAGCACGCAACCATCAACAACAGCTACATCGAGTCGGTGGATAGCGGAATCCCATTGTTGAGGGGGTGATGCTTTAAGTAAAATTCCGCAACATAATTTTTATCCGAAAAAACTTGTTTGGAACGTGAGTTCAAATGCTACACAAGAAACAGAATCACAAGCAACACGCGACTTAGCTATCGGTTTACTTATTTATTCATTTTACGCAGCAAAATATTTAAAATTTGTTACAGAAGCGGCATCTTGTGTTAAAAGGAGTACATCCTTCTCCATTGTCTGCTTATCGTGGATTTTTCGGTTGCAAGCATTTTTCGAGAGCCAATGAATATTTGAGAAAGCAGGGAAAGGAAGAGATTAAATGGAGCCAATTGTGATATGCAAAATGCTTCTGCTGATTTTTCTGCTTTGATTTTACGATAACTTTTCTTGCCGTAGCACTATTCAGTGTTACCGTTAATTTTTGCTTGTATCTAAACAGGGACTTTTGTACTTTTGTCATTTCAAAATCCAACATTGTAAATAGCTGCTCGCTTGATTACTGCCACTTATTTAATTACTTTTTTACATGCTTAACGTGCAAGTGTTATGTTTACCTTATTTTAATTTGCGGTAGTTGTAGCAACCTTCTGTTTTAAAAATGCTGCTTCTTTTTGAAGTGCTGGGAACATGCTTTATGCCTTAGAGCAAGATTGTGTATTCAAAAAGCCAAAATTTCTTGCAAAACTTTGGCGCAACATAATCCTTTTGTGGGTGCTGCAATCACAGAGCCGGCAGCACATGGAAAACGTTTGATCGATGCCGCATATTTCAAGCAATCCTTCTCTAACTAAAGTTCATTGCTTTTTTCTATTTTTTCACAAGCTTTTTTAATTTTTTTTACACGGCAGGCACAAGGCGCATGCCGACCATTTTGCAATGGCAGTGTGGTAAAAATGCCATCCTGAGGTGTTACTGTATTTTTTTAAAAATTGTGTTCTTATTGCGCGTGCTTTTCTTCCAGCTACAGTGCATTTTTTTTATTTCAATAAATGCTGCTGAGTGTTTTTACTGTTTTACTTTTGCCTACAACTTTAGGGGATTGTAAAAAACTGCACGACTGACCATTCCAAACCTATCTTTTGATTCAATATTAAGGAGTCATCTAATAACATTTACCAGTATGAAGAAAAATTACTAATTTGTCAAATCTTACAGAAAGTTTTGCACTGCTGGAAGAAATCTTTCTTTAAAAGTGTAATTGTGTGCACGCGGCTATAGCAGTCTTTTACATTTGCCTGTACAGTGGCGCCGAGCAAAGTAGGCGAGGTCCCCCGGAAATTTTTATTCTGAGAAGGGCAGCCCTCTCGCAAATGTGGTAAAACGACGTGGTTTTAAATGAATAGACCTTCCTTTTTTGCTGTAAGCGCCTCTAAGTGAGACCCTGTAGTTAAATACGTGGTTACAAATATCAGCTTTTCAATTTTTTTACTAGACTTGATAGTGCGTTTACCAGACTCGCGCATTTTCACGTCCATGAATTTCTCTGTTTCCTTTACTTCGGTCGAGTTTCGAATGCTTTTGGCAAGATTGAATTTCACCTATCAAATATTTGCGAACTCTTTTCAAGTATTCAGTCAATGGTTAACGAAAACTTGTTAAGAGTAAAAAAATCAAGCCAGCCATGTAAACGCGATTATCATCAAGGGTCCCCGAAACAAGCTTCAGCAGTGTCTCAAAACTACCACTACTTTTGCCACAATACCAAGCCAGTTAACAAGGTTTCGTTATTTTTTCGCATTTGAGACAAAACTTCTTAAAAATTAATTCGTTTGTTTTCGTGCGTGATTTGTGAAAGTAGCTGACAAGACTCTGGTGAAATTTGTTATCGCATATCAACAATATTGCTTTCTGAGATACCTTTAAGAAAGAAAGCAAGACACAAACAGTATTATTACTACATCGTACAAAAATCTTAATCCTTTCCTTTTAAGGCTATTTGTAGATCTTTTTTAGGGCAGACGTAATTACGCGAGTTATTGCGTCATCGAAGCGCAACGTCACAGTTGTCATCGAAGCACAACTTGCCTCTTTTTTACCCCCAGAAATTTAAAAAACTCTGCGCTTGCACCTATAGAGTTGTTTGGACTTGTTTTTAGACTATCTTTAAAGATCTTTAGCTCGCAGTGAACTCCAATTTTTGCTGCGAAAGACGTAACAGAGTAAACAAGATACAACTCGCAAGCTGGTGTCTTAATTGAATTAAAAAATAAAGATTGTTCGTGACAGATGACGATGGCCTAAATCAGAGATTTTCAATCGGCGGACCACGGTCTTCACAGGTCCAGTACTTTATTTACCCTTCTCATCGAGTGAAATTGGAAAATCTTGATTTGTTTATTATTTTATTTGGACAACATTCCTGAAATTTACATTGACAACTTTTTTGAGGTCACCTATAAAATTAAGAAAAATTAACGATTGGGCCACGGGTCTCTGTGCGTTTCGAAAATGGGCCACTTGCAAAAAACGGTTGAAAAGCACTGAATTACGTTTAAAATGTCATAATTGAAAAATACGACTACGGGCAAAACAAATGGTGCGGTTATGCGCAAATCAATGTCATAGGCAAATTTTAGGTATCCGAAATTTTGGAATTTTGCAGGGACTGAGGGAAACGTTACGTTATTAAAAGCAAGTTGACGTCATAAATAAAGCCATTAGACTAATTCTACTGCACAATAAAAGCGTGGAAACAGTGCACGCGTAGCTTGCACATCGCTGACGCTTCACTGCTTTTGAAAAAATTTGGGACAAAGAAGATCGGAAATTGAAATTGGGGTGAACGACATCTTTTATTTGCTTAGCGTACATACTGACAGCAGTAGGCTATCAAAAACATGTTTTTTAACAACTTTAAAATACGTTACTTGGGCTGGTGTAGCGGTTTGTTTTGCAATGTCCACCAAAATTTGTCCGCCAGTTTTTGTATATTTACTAGCAATTTCGCACTTGCGCCAACGGTTATGCACTTACTAAAATCTTAGAAGGAACACTGCATGCAATTGATACTTCTACAAAAAGAAAATCTGTGACCAAGCAACGTGATAAAGCTTGTGAGCAGGATATAAACCGAATCCTATTATTCGGTTTGAATGGGCAATTTGGATTCGGATAAATTGGGATTCGAATCCTTCGGATTCGGTATTCTGAATTGCCCATCCCTAACTGGCACCCACTTTCATTGAAACCATACTTTTACCGAAACAACATGACGCTTTAAATTTCATTTCTGACTACTTTCAAAAAGCAAATAAACCATTATTCGATGGATCAGCAGTGGAAACACCAAGCTCTGGTGGAGTAACTCGAATTCTATCGTGTAAATCAGTGGTTACCAACCATGAAAGCCAACTTCCTCAAGGGAGACAAAATCAGATTTGATGGGAGGTGGACAAAGTCTTGTAAAAAACACTTTCAGAAAGGAAAAATCTTCCAAGTTTTGGACAAAAATGAGAATATTGATACTTCTAAAAAGTTAATTTTCTCAAAAAAGTAATTTAAGTTTTTGCTATTTGCATTAGTTGTGTGGTAAATTTAGGCAATGGTGGCATTCGACAGTTAAAAAAATAGATTTTATCAGAAAAAAAGTCAATGGATGTTCTCTCTATACATCAAGTAAAGACTTTTTGGTCTGGAGATCAAAATTTTCAAAGCGGAGCTTCACGTCAAGATATTTTTAACAATCGGTTTCATGAGGTCAGATAATTGTAAGTACCGGTTGAATGGCACCGCCAAATGTAGAGGAGGTGAAGAATAATTACAGATAGGGCGGTGAAGGTGGTGAAATAAAAAGATTAAAACATTGGAGAAGATGATATTCAATGCATCCAGAAAAAGCATTCATCATCCAGCAGTATCCATCGAGAAAAAGCGTCGATCCAGAACCGACATCTAGATTACAATGTTAGTCTCTCTAAAGGCTCGTCATAACATCAACTATTTGGCAGAATCATAAAAATCTGACATCTGGCTAATTCGAATCCATGATTTGCACTAGCAAACCTGGAGAGTGAGCCAAGAATTTGGTAGCGAGATGTTATTACGCGGAACTTATTCTTGGGCTACTCGTCCACCGAAAAGCGCCAATCAGCTGTGAAACTTTCTCATTGGCGATTCATCTACCAAAATTTGCGCAGCTAATTGGCGTGCTTCGGTGATAGAATGGCTAAAGCGGTGTTGAAGGAAGCAACATTCCGTTACCAAAAGCTTAAGTTCACTCCCCAAGATGGATGGTGTTGATCGTGGAATCAAATCCCACTCGCTGTTTGATGTTGGCGACTTATTGACGGGTCTTCATAGAGACTTGCATCATAATCTGCGAGCAGGATCTGGTTTTGATAGATGTCTCTCCATTACCTAATATAATGAATAAAAGTGGCTGTACACAGTACACGTTTTTGTCCAATTTAGTTCGTTTTTCAAGCATTTTAGCGAGAAAGTTTTATCCTTTTAAATATTCATACGATATTACCAGTACACAGTTTATCTTGTTGTGTGAACATTGGGATTCGTCAATAAAGATCTTTTTATGGCCTACCGTACGTTTTTTTCCGCTAAAACACATACGCTTTTGGCACGTAATTTGCAGACAAAGCCGAATCGGATATTCGAACAACAACAACATTATTATATTGCAAAGCATTATTTAAATATCCACGCGAATAAAAAATTTCTTACAAAAATGCATGAGGGCAAAAAACGTACAAAACTGAAAGCAAAACGTTCAAAACTGGAAAAAAGGTAGGCTACTATGTACAGCGGTCTTAGCAAAGTTTCAAACGTTAGGCCTGTAGCAATAAAGTCAGGAACAATTACCACAATATCGCAGCGGCATTGCTTCACTAGTTTTTTTTCTCATTTTTCTTCTTCGGTCAAAGCTTTATGTCGTTATATCAGAACAACGTTGTTTTTAGATCCTCTTTGGAGTTATTAGAAATGCTTGGACAATGTATTTCTATCACAAGCGCGAAAATTTGCAGTGAAGTGTGTTCTCAAGTTCACAATACCTTAGTCGTCGTGAGTTTTAAACGCTAGATTATTGTCACCATAAGTTTTTTCGATCAGGGACAATGTTCGCAAAAAACATTTGGGGGATTGGGAGGAAATATTTTGCAATTTCGCCCACTTTTTATTTGGTGTTTCCAAAAAGAAACCTTTTTGGTGCATGAAGATATAGATAAGTTTTATTTCTTGAAATTAGCGGTTGGGGATATGGAATACTCCGTATGAAGTAACATTAGCCAACTTCAGCGGTAAAAGGTTGAAGGGCTTAAAACTCAAAAAATGTCTGTCATTTGAGAGCAAAGAAGGAAACATTTATTTGACACGGAATCTTAAAAATGTATTATGTATTGTTCATATTTATCTTCCATTCACGAGAAAGCGAATTGTATCGCTATATTTTCGACGGGACGTCCGCACTCGCTTGGGAGTTGCCATTTCCGAGGTGTCTGGGCCACCTGTCTTCCACATAAAGGTGGGGCGTCCCGTTAAGTGCCTTGCCCAAGGACACAACAAGCGAACTTGCCGGCTTGTTCTCTACAACCTCCCATAAATGCCGAGCGCCAAGCAGGGAAGCTGTGGATACCATTTTTTAAAGTCTTTTTTTACTTTTATTTTTTTTACTTTTTTTACTTTAAAAATTTTACTTAAAATGGCTGCATCTCGAAAAAGCAAAATCTTTGTCATGCATTTACAATTCAGATTCTGATTGGGTAAATTCCTTTTCGGTGTTAGACTATTAGTGAAGTAAGAGAATTTTTTTGAAATAATTTTTGTGTAAAATCTAAAATAGTTTCCAGATATCAGCTCTAAAGAAAGGGTTTCCATCGACTTGTAACCGCAAATAAAAGCAATTGGAAAAATTTTTGATGCTATTGTTTGAAATTACAAGAGATAACCTTTGCATGAAGATTTGTACCTAAGAATAGTTAATAATTGTGCACGCCTATCATGGAGCAGTTAGAACGGCTGAAAACAATTCCAGCAGGATTCGAATCCACATCCTCCTGATTATCGGTTGTATGCTCTACCACAGGGGTCAGCAAACTTTTTCCACGGAGGGCCACAAACTCATTCCATGGGTCCATTTTAAGGATCCGCGGGCCAAAGTAACCTCAAATTAAGTTGTCAGTTACGGAAAACGTGTATTGCTGCCGGAAAGGTAGATGATCTCCAAAAAAAAAGGTTATGCTCTATTTCGATGTCACCAACTGTGCTGTTCGCGATCAAATTGATTGGATCGAAGTGGCTCTTTCAAGGAAACGCTGCGCTGTAAATTTGTTTTGCAATTGTGAAAAGGGCTCCGCGAGCTGCAGTTTGCCTATCCCTGCTTTACCATATGAGGTTCGGTAATCTGGAGAAAACAAGGTTCGATTAATCATCATCATCATTATGCTCGAGAGTGAGGGACGTCTTCTTCCTCTTCCTGGGGCGCTGCAGGTCTTCCTCACAAGCAGGGGTCAGCCGGTTTTTGCAGCGGAGTCTCCATCGAGTGCGATCTTGTTCATTTGTTCTCTACGGTCCTCTGGCAGTTATGTCTCGCTCCACCTCCTCTTTCCATCTCTTCTTCGGAGTACATTTTTGTTACATCCAATTTGAAGTGCAGTGCCTTTACTGGTTTCTTTTCCGAGGTAAGAGAATCTGTCCACAGCTTCTATACCACCTCATCTAGTGTTATTCTTTCATCAATTTTTCATCGGTAATTTCATAATTATAAAAATAAGATTCGATTCAACTAAAGAAAATTTTTTATTTCTGGGTTTGAACCCCAACGTAATCATTTTTGGTCTTTCGCTTTGGTCAGTGACCCCAGTTATTAACTATTCGTAAATAAATCAAAATAGTTTGCCGTGTTAGCAGTGGTGTAGTGTGAAAAAAAGAAGTGGAGGAACGCAAAATTTTTTTAATGATAACCAATGACATCTCAACAACAATTGCACAATCATGCTGTTGAGGTGCTACGCAAAAGATAACTTGCAATTTATTCAGTTGTGCTGCGTCAGGAGCTGCGCATAGGAATTCGGAGTAGAATTATACATTTTTAAGTCAAGTTAGGGCGAAACTTAAGAATGTTGAATACATGCTGCTAACAAGTAATGACGTAGACCGAAACATAGCTTAATTCGTGGTTTTTTAAAATAGGTTTGGTAAACCCTTTAGAGGAACGCAAAAATTAAGCGATAAATTGTTAGATTAAACATTGAGGACAAAAAGCTATGGCAATGAATCTCGGTACAACTAAATTATATATTCTTCGGAAGTTCAATGCTAGTATAAAGGATCCATAAATCCACATAGGCTTATGATTAAGAAAATCCATGGATTTTCATTCGGATTTCGTTGCCAGAATCGAATGAAAAATTGGATTTTCCAAAGTTTAAACGAGTCTGTGAACGACAAAAGTAAAGAAGCCCTAGTCAAATTGATTCGCTTTTTTCCTGCTGTTAAAATTGAACTCTGATTTAGTTTTTAATTATTTGTTGAACTTGTATTTATTAAACTTGTAAATTGAGCACTGGTGCGGCAGCACCAGGTTTCAACTATTTGATTCCTGCGCCAAGCGTACCGTCGTTGATTAGCACTGAACCAGTGGAGTTGCTTTGTAGAGCTAGTAATATTAGCTCTACGGATCCTTTCTGCTTCGTCAAACAAACAGAGGAAACGGTTGAAGCTTTCTTGCAGTTTTTTATTTACAAATATGCGCAGCTCCGCCCAGCGTGAGCAGATCGAAAATTGACAACGATAAAGGCTACCACACAGCCTTAATATCAATCAAGCAGGGGGAACAACACTCAGGCCCAAACAGAAATCCGAAGAATAATCAGATTGAAACGAAAATTCACTACTCGTTTCGCCATGCTCATGATTTGACAAGAATAGCAAAAATACACGTGGTCACTATATATATGAGCAGATGCACCTGTCACACATATGAGTCAAACATGTGGCCTTATTTAACCACTTTCTTTTTATTTAACTGAAAGCGAAAGTCAACCGGACCTCGGTCGCTTTCTGGTTCTATTCAAATAAGGTCTCTGTGCCTGCCCTCAAATCTGGCTTCAAATTAGCATGCAGAAATCCAGTGTATTATAAATCAACAAACTAATATGAAACTAGGCCTAAACAGCGGCTAAATACAGTCCGCTAGCCCGATCCGAGCTAGCAGGTCGACTTCCTAAAATAAAACACAAATCACGAATTAACTGAAAAAACAATGGTGGCTAACACTAATTCTTGCCTGGCGCGGGTAATGCATTATATCCAACGTAATCTACCAGAGAGAGCTAATTACTGACCAAGTCGAAATTACAGCGCGAAAGAATGCTAACGTTACGTGCTATTATATCAAAAACTACTGTTACTATCTATGCTACTAAAAAGATACAAGAGATCTAAATCTAAAAACCAGAAATCGTGCTTGATCATCCGATCTAACCTAAATAAACGAGTTGAAGACAATGGATATGACGTAATGTATCTAGGTCACAAAAAAAGAAAATGGAGAAAAAAGATACCGCGCCGAGTGCCGCGGGAAAGGCAAGAGAAGAGAATGCGGCTATCGCTTACAGTCCCCCCAAATTATGGAACGAGTCTAAGAGAGACATAATTTAACACAACAAAATGATAGCCGCGAAGAAATTAAAGAAATATTACACACATTAGGCCTATTACAATCTTCGCTATAAGCTCCGTTCATCGATTGATTGTTCATCTGGAGGTATTGAAGTCATCATTGTTGTTGACATCATCATCGGTATAGCAGTTATTGTCCGTTCTCGGTTCAGTAACAGGCTCGATGAGAACTAGTTTGCGGACATCTCGTTCTCGAATCCGACCATCAGACATGCGAACGGTTGCAGAGCGTACTTTCCCATCAGGACATTGCTTCAGGTCCACCACTAAAGCATATGGATGACGGCCAACTGGTGGGGTAGCAGGATCAATTAGAAGAACAAGATCGCCTTTCTGAAAGTTGCGTTCAACATTTCTCCATTTTTGGCGCTCTTGGAGAGAGTAGAGATAGCGGTTGGTCCATCTTTGCCACCATTCTTGAGCGAGACGGCGAGTGTATTGATGTCCACGGCGTAGCTTGTCTCGAATATTAGTAGTCTCGTTTGGAAGAAGATCACTGTCGGAGGGATCCAGGTATCCAGTGATTAAGTCAATCGGTCTTAGTGCCTTGACGTCATCTTGGTTGCCGACGAATTTTCCCATCGGTCTACAGTTCATTATATATTCAGCTTGGCGGCAAATGGTCATCAATTCAAAATCGGATGGTAGGCGCGCTTGATTATCAGCGCCCAAAATTCCTTCACAAACTTCTTTAAAGGTTCGGATTTGCCGCTCCACCGTTCCCTGATGGTGGGAGCTGGCAGGTGTTGAGAACTCCCAGGTAATTGCTGTGCTTGACAGTGAGTCACGCAGTTTCATCGATTCCCAAGTCGTTTGGGCTGACTCGGGATTGAGAATATTGTTAGCTCCAATAAATGTCGTTGCACAGTCGCTGCGAATATGTTGCGTCTTGTTTGCTGTAAGGCAAAGAAATCGTTGTAAGCAGTTCAGAAACGATGTAGTGCTCAGAGATTCCACCAATTCGATGCGGACCGCTGATGTCGCATTGCATACGAACACACAAATCCATCTTTTCTCTTTGTTACGCCCTCGTTTGACTTCAAAGGGTCCGGTGTAATCGATAGACACTGAGCTGAAGACTGGTTGTTGTGACGTCACTCGATAATTTGGTAGAGGAGACATCAGCTGTTCAGCTCTGCTTTTACGTAACAGCTTGCAGGTAAAGCAGGAATTCAGATAGGTTCGCACTGTCCTTATTCCACCAATAGGTCTTACGCCCATGTCCGAGTTAAGCGAAGCTAGGACCCATTCAGCAGATCGGTGAGCGAGTTTTTCATGTCGCTCTAAAATAAGCAGTCTAGTAACATTGTGTTCGATAGGCAATAAGGCGGGATGCTTTGCTTCATCTGATAAGTCCGTGGAATAGTCTAACCTTCCACCAACCCGCAGAATTCCATCACAATCTACATACGGCACCAGACCTCTCAGAGAGATCGTTGTCGCGTTTCGTTTTTCAGGTAATCGATCAAGAGCGTCTTCAAATGATATGTTCTCGTGTTGCATCAGGGCAATGAATTCGCCCAGTCCATCGTGCTGTGCAGCCCGTACAAGAATGCGCAGAGTGTTCTTCGGATTATCTACAAGTTCTTTTTGCTTCGCATTATTTTCTTGGGGGTCGGTTCCCTGTAGACGTCCTTTCCATCTTTAGTAGCATTTGATTACCCTATTAAGGATTCGAAAAGCTTTTTGCATTTTATTTGTCTTGCTCAGTGTGTGCTCCATAAATCCAGTCTCGGCACAATTTGGCGGTTTGGACTGTGTCGCGCTCATGACCTCTGCAGTACATATCTTCTCGATTGTAGATAAATCGACTTCGTCAATTGCCGCAGGACAGCGAAGAAAGCAAGGTCCCCCCGTCCAGAGGTCCCATTTCTCTTTATTATTGAGGCGACATCCCCTTGTAGCCACATCAGCAGGGTTCTGGTCCGTACCAGAGGGGCAAGTCGATATAGTGCAAGCGCCATCAGCACTTACTTTCCATTGTTCTTGTCCTCGTTCTGCTAGCATTGCAGGTTGGATAGCTGCAGCCACTTGGTTAGTTCCATTGTGGGAGTGAGTCTTTGCACTTAACCAGAACCGTCCGAGGGTAACATCGAGCGCATTGTGTAAGCCGATTGGCATCACAGACAGAGGCGAACATTTAAACAACGGAAAGAATAGATGCTTCCACGCCAAATCACTCCCAAGTATCATATCGATTCTCCTGGGTAGGGTGGAATCCTTTCCTTCTTCTAGGTACTGAGAAAATGGAAGCTTTTGGTCGATGAAGTGCGTATCATTCAGCATAAATGCGCTTTGGCTTGTTTCCTCAATCTCCAGGTCTTTGCGCATTACCTCACAGCTGATCAATGCGCCGTTAAACATTTTATAATGTTGAGAGCTGTCGGGCAACCATCCTTCGTGGAGCTGTTCTCCCAATTCACGGGAACACAGGGTTCGTGTAGCACCGGTATCGATGGCAGCATAGAAAGGAATTCTTCCACAGACATATCCAGTATGATCTCGCTTTATGGCCGTCAACAACATTAGTCCAATTTGCTCGGGCACTTCTTCCTGGTGACGAACCATCCCGACGGTGTCTGTGTGATCCCCCGTATTTTCATGACGTGTCACATAGGCGTACGAAGTGGGGGGTCCGGGGGGGCACTGGCCCCTCCTGGTTGTAAAAATTTCGGGCAACTTTTAATTTTTCGGGCAATTTGGGTAAGTGTCCTTACATTTTGCCGAAAAATTTGTCACTGCAATAACATCTCCAAAAAAAAAAAAAAGGTCAACATCTGTGTGGACACACGTTTGATGGCATATTTAGGCCAAAAGTAATGGAAAAGGTGCAGCGAAACAGGCGAAGGAGATATCATCGCAGTGATAAACTGTTCGGGAAAAAATTTGGTGCCCCCCCAAATGGGTTTGAGGTCGTACGCCCATGACGTGTCATGTCCCTGATAGCAGGTTTGGTAGTTGCTGCGGGCTTCACATTGCTCTTTTGCTGTAAATTGTCATCGTGCAGCAAGTCATGATGATTTCGCCCACACTTATCACAGGTGTGGCTTTCTTTGCAGTTCCGGGTTCTATGGTTTTTTCCCAAGCAACTGAAACACAAACCACGTTCCTTGATAAATACCCATCGTTCACTAACCTTCATGCCAAGGAATTTTCTGCATTCAACTAAGGAGTGGGTGTTGACTTCCGGATGCAAGAGACATTCTTTCACACGCTTTTCTTTTACTCCACGTTGCATGTAACAAGTGCCATCTGATCTCTCATTGGTCGCTACATGAGGAGTTGAACGATTAACTTGGCGGGTATTGGCTGACCATGAAGGCTTAGGTTGTCTTAAAGTCCCAGGCTTTCCTTCTTTCTCTATCTTTATTGTGTGCAGAGTGTCGATATACGCTATTTCCCTGGTGAGAAAGAGTATGAAATTTCCATACGTCCATTGATTGGGCGGTAAAAAGGATTCAAGCTTATCTCTTAGTTTATCACTCAGGGAGCTGTACAATGTTCCCATCAGGTGCGGTTTTTGTAAAGCCGTACCCATGTTGAGCGAATCCGCAATCCCCTGTACATTACGCATGTCAGCACGCAGTTCTAGAAGCGCTTTCCGGTTGTGGTCCACAGATTTAGCTGGTCGTTTTATTTGTCGCATGGCGTCCTCCAAAATCACCTCTTTTCGACCGTAGACCTCTTCTAAGGTGTCCCATACTATGTCGCAAGCTCTCCCTGCATCAAAAACAGAAAATGCATTACGAATGTACCTTCTTGCCTGGCCAGTGACGGTTGTTTCGATCCACTTCAAAAGCAGGTCAGGTCGAGTTTTCCTCAGCTGACTGTGGCGTAATAGAAACCGATGCCGATATGCTGGATACTCTGAGGTGTCGTTTCCTGAGTAGCGTAATCCTCCAGTGGTTTCTTCCAACAGAGCTCTTTCGAGAGATAAGGGAATTACTTCATGACCCATTTCATGTTCAACTCTTTGTCGTGAGTTGGTATGGCCTTGCTCTCGGTCACAAGTATGTTTTCTGATTGGATCCTCAGGCCGAAAATGTGAAAAACCAGCTTCTGGTCCAGTTGAGTCAATGTTCCTAGGGTCAGGCCTATGCCTAAGAGCGGGCAATTGAATGCATGTCTCTTCGAGTTTGGGTTTCATGGCATGCTGCGCTGGCAATGCAGATTCCCTAGATCCTAAATGTTGCCCCCCTGGAGTCTTCTTGGCTGAAGGTCCCCCCGTGGACTTGCTATTTCCAGCAACAGCCAATTGTTGGTACGCGTCGTGCGTACGATTAAAATCGACCACGTCGAGAATGCTGGTGGCATCCTCAGCAATGTTCTTGTACGCATCAATTTCTATCTGTTTCTTCAGCAGGGTGATTTCACCCCTTCTCTTTTCCAATTCTGCGTTATTTCTCTTTTCTTGAATATCCACTTCTTTTTCCTGTAGAGTCAGCTCCATAAGCTGATTTTGGGCTTTCAGATTCCTTATTTCGTGTTGTTGCTCTTCAATAATTTGAAGAGACTTGGAGGAGTGCTTAGATCCCACCTGAGAGAGTGAATCGTGAAGTGTACTGACCGTCCCACTTGTTCGGTCGTCAGGATCTTTCAACGCTCTGTTGTAGTAGCGTTTCAGCTTTTCCCTTTCGTCAAAAGGATATTTGGCAATTAACCGTTGAACTTTATGGCGTGCCAGCGACGTGGGGTTGCTCTCAATCCAGTCGTGTAGAGCAGTACTGTAGATGGTGTGTGCCTTCAACCCGTAATTGAAAGTGTCAGTGAGTACACTCTCTTCGACGTTATGTTGGGACAAGCTATATTCTTTCATCACTGATGTGATGAGCTTTAACTGCAAGGCACAACGCGACAGAGATCGGTGGTTCAGCAAACTTACTGACGTCGGATCGTCTACCCAGTCCAATCGCACATCACTCAGGACATCTTCATCTGCTGCAGCTTCGTCAGGTTGGCACCCACCTCGTACCCCAAGGTTTTCAGTAACAACAGACTCAGAATGATGCTTCCGTACCTCGGAACTCTCCTGAAGATTTTCCATTGCTCATAAACTTGTACCCCAAATTCGGCAAAGAAAAAGTCAAAGCGATTGTCAGCTTGTTTGAACTCCAAAACTGGGCTACCACCCTAGCAGATTTTCATCAAAGTTGAGCACAGAAAATCATCAAATTCTTTTTAGCTCGGATTGAAAGCGAAAGTCAACCGGACCTCGGTCGCTTTCTGGTTCTATTCAAATAAGGTCTCTGTGCCTGCCCTCAAATCTGGCTTCAAATTAGCATGCAGAAATCCAGTGTATTATAAATCAACAAACTAATATGAAACTAGGCCTAAACAGCGGCTAAATACAGTCCGCTAGCCCGATCCGAGCTAGCAGGTCGACTTCCTAAAATAAAACACAAATCACGAATTAACTGAAAAAACAATGGTGGCTAACACTAATTCTTGCCTGGCGCGGGTAATGCATTATATCCAACGTAATCTACCAGAGAGAGCTAATTACTGACCAAGTCGAAATTACAGCGCGAAAGAATGCTAACGTTACGTGCTATTATATCAAAAACTACTGTTACTATCTATGCTACTAAAAAGATACAAGAGATCTAAATCTAAAAACCAGAAATCGTGCTTGATCATCCGATCTAACCTAAATAAACGAGTTGAAGACAATGGATATGACGTAATGTATCTAGGTCACAAAAAAAGAAAATGGAGAAAAAAGATACCGCGCCGAGTGCCGCGGGAAAGGCAAGAGAAGAGAATGCGGCTATCGCTTACATTAACCAAGACCAAAGAAAGACCATGCAACAAAGGAAGGTTTTTAGAAGTAGTCCGTAGGAAACTCGGTTATAACGACTATTATTTCTCAGTAGGGGCTAATGGTTTGGTTTGCTGTAGGGGTCTAACTTGAGGCTATATTTACCTAAACTTCTAACAAAACAACACGAGATCACTTAATTTATCACAGTATCAATGAATTTGTGGGAAATTGCTTATGAAGTCTTTGCCTCACATTCTCAAGAGACGACGCTGTGTGAAGTCAAATCGCTGAGAAAAAAAGTACATGGCGATTGGCGGAACAACCACATGCCTAACTTGCTATAGGCACGTGGCCAATTGCATTCCCAACATAGTCTATATCAAAGTTTGGTTACCAAAGGTGTTGTCACCTCCGGATGTATCAGTGTTTTCCATGAGGATAACAACGAGATGGGGTGTACCATTTTTTAGACTGAAGTGATGTTCAAACCGTGATACGAGCAGTTTACCGATATCCAGCCAGTTGTGAGCCAACACTAGAAGTAAGCTAGCTCTTTCCAAGAGGTATGCTGGCAGTTTTCGGGTCACATGCGAATTCTTAAGTCACAGAAATATAAGCTTTTTTCGTTGTAACCATCACTCATATCAGCAGTTTTTACTCTGAGTTTCACTGAACTCCTGGTAATTGGTAATGCAGTACAGAGGTGACTCCGGCACTCGGGCTGGACCTGAGTTACGAAATAAGGGAAGGCTTTGTTAAATATAAATTCTGCAAAACAGGTTAAAAATTTTTTAACTTAATTTATATTACGTCCAAATAAGAGGCCAGACATCGCATAAACCATCGCTGTTTGTGGTGGCAGTTGCTTTTTGTGCTCAACGTTTTGTCTAGCTCGGGCCGAAGGAAAATAGCCAGACACGCTGCGCAGAGAAATAAAGAGAGAAGCGATTTTCAAGCATTTTTTCGAATCGAATCTAACTCGAGCGTGATTGCATTTGTTTGAGCTCCAACAATGCGAGCGTTTATTGCGTTGTTTCAATACCCTTTTTAGACTGGGGCATGCGAGAAATAGCCAGAGCTGCAATCAGAGAAAGATAGATAAGAGAGTAATTTACAAGCACGCTTACAGAGCACAGTTGATAAAAGCAGGCGTTTTACAATGGTTAAACGGCTGGATAAATTGTTGCTATTTTTTGTCTTCTTGCTAGTTTTAGTGCTTTAAATACTGTTTTTGCAATATTTTGCTACACTGTCAGTGACAAGCCCGAGTAGTCGTAAAGCTGGAGTCGCCACTGTTGCAGTCCCACACGCTTGAAGAGATTCTCTAAATTGCAAAACTTCGAAAACAATAAGTGACTAAAGGTCCCCCAACAACACCTTGATCTCTGAAAAGAGGTTATCAATCAAAAAATAAGAGCCAAAAATCCTCTTTCCGTTTCGTTATTCTAGGGTTCGTCAAAAATTTGGAGAATAACGAGTGGATTGGGCGTGTTTGTGAGGGTGAAAAAACAAGTGCCTTAACTTGAACAGTTGTTGTTTTGAACTAAGTTACTGTAATTCATATTGCGTGCTTTTTAAGATACTGCATTACATATTACGCAAAAAATACTTATCACAGAAACTTTTTTGAATCTCTGCGAAAGATTTTTGCACGTTTTCAGAAGGCATGTTTTCATGATTGTTTCGAAAACAAGCCTTGACTCAATTTTCTCGGCGGAATTGCTGAGAGTGTGGCTGTGAGAGTATAATCAAACAGATCCAAGACTACTCTCTCGTTGCGAGTAATTGATGGCTTGTAGCGACAGAAAAAGATCAAGAACCGCTTCCATAAACGAAAATCAACAGTCTTCGGGATTATTTACCGTACTTTTATGCCAATTTCACACCCTGGTGGTTGAGAACCTCTCGTTTTGAGTTTTTTCGTGGTAGCTATTGGACCATAGGCCGTTCTAAGGTTCTAAATTACAATATATCTTTTGAAAATTTGTGTCGTCCAGTGCTTTTAGGCAAAAGCTTGAAGGCTATGGCCATGAATTAACATTGAAAAAGCAGTAACAAAAAGTGACATCATAATTTCGCGCCAGTTGAAAATAATCTCTCGGGAAAAATACATGTTCACGGGGTATTGTGCGCATTTTGAGTTTTATAAATTTCTTATACTGAGTTTTTATTTTAAAGTGTCATACAAATTGCAGCGCGATTGTTGTAGCCTGTGCTTTTTTAATTTTAAAACAAAACAAAAAATGCTAAATTATTCAAGTTGAGCCAAATAAACTGTTGATAGGTTTATGAACATCATTACTTTTAGATTAAAAAAATATTAAGCGTTTTGGCTTCAAAACAGTCATAGTTGTCAACCAAAAGATCTCTAGCTTATGGTCGTCAATCTAATTTGTAGCGTCCCTCGCCTCTGAATTTGAAGCATTTTCTAAAAAACAAAGTTTTCTAAAGGACGCCTTACCAATTTTCTAAAGAAACAAACGTGAAAAAATAAAGAAACCTTTGTTATTTAAACCGTAAAATAACAATAAAATAATAAAAGGTAAACTTTCCAAAGTTTTGATTAAACACAACGAGTTGAAAGTCAGACATTGACTTATAGTTGGTTATGTCTCTTGCCTTCTTGAATACCATTACAGCAGTGTACCCCATTCGTCTGTTTTCGACAGTGGCTCTCCCAGAGGACGTTTTCAGCAGTTTGGACTTCGTCATGTCTATTGTCTGCCAACGATTTGAGAGATTTGACGAAATTTCGTATGTAGTGGAGATGTTCCTGGAGACCATCTGGATATTGTTGTCTCTTGACAATGGGCACCTTTGTCGCCAGGGTGATGATAGCTTTATTGGCGATTTCCGTATCGACTGATCGTCGCGATTGTAAACCGAACTTGCTGCGTCCTTTTAGCAACTCCATGTCCAGGAATTGTCATTGAATAGCGGCATTGTCTCCAGAATTTCCCATCCGGCGGATTGGTTTTCTCGTATTTGTTGTAATGACGCACGCGGTTGCGGAGTCATCCTGACAGGCCCCGTGCGTTTTTGCCGATCAAGCACTGTGCCACATTGCTTCAAGGGTTTCGACAAGCTGTTCGTTATTGAAGAACCTATTGTCTGCATCGTCTATTTTAACACAGTTTCGAGCGATACGTAATGATATTTGACCTACACCAACAGAATCATTAGCAATTATTGCGGCGTATTCTTCAGGAAATAATATTTTAAAAGCTAGCGTTTTACCATCACCACTATCTCCCCGTGTAATCATATGTGGTGATAATCTAATATCATGATTTGCTCTTTCCCAGGGTTTCCCAAACTTTTTTATGAACGTACCACTAAAACAATTTCAAAAACTCACCCTACCACTTCAGCATAAAAATTAAAGATGCTTACGAAAAAACCCTCAACTGCAAAAACACTCGCACAATGTATTTATGACATGTTTGTTTAATGAAAGAAAAAAGGCAATTTATTAAATTATCATTTCCATTTCGTATTCAATGAGATGGATGCGCTTGCTTCTGCGCAACAAGCTCGTCAATGTTAATGTGAATTTTTGTCAGATTAAGACGAAGATTTGGCTCCAGTTCCAAACGGCTTCTGTATTTAGATTTGATGGCAAGCATTGCTGAGAAACCACATTCACACAAATAAGACGTGCAGAAAGGCAAAAGAAACTTTGTGGCTCGAGTAGAAATTTTTTGGGAAGTCACTTTGGCAGTGAAGCCAGAAACTGGACAGGGTTGATGTTTCAAATTTATTTTTCAATCTACCATCACAAGAAAGATCAGAAAAAGAATCCTTTTCATGAGTGGAAAAATCATCAGGAAGATTGACAGTAGTTGAAAATAGAAAACGAATCCAATCAAATTTTTCATAATTTTTTGGAAAATACAAATGTAATTTTTCTGTTAACTGCTGACAATGCTGAGCAATATCCGACTTCAATTGACTGTCGATACGCAAATCATTTTCTGAAATAAATTCGCACAGAAGTGGAAATGCAGCCAGATTATTTTTTTTCAATATCTCCGAGTCTTAGCTGTAGTTTTCTAACAGTGCTATTAATTTTATCCCTGACTTGAAATATATCAACTGTTGCTCCTTGAAGGCTTAGATTCAGCTCATTTAGAAATCTGAAAACATCTGCCTGATAAGCTAGTTTCGATAGCCACACATCGTCACAGAACAAGTTTTGAAAAGGAGAATTGGTATAAATCAAGAAAAGACGAACTTCAGCACGGAGTTCAAACAACCGGAAAAGCACTTTCCCTCTTGATAACCATCGCACTTCTGTGTGTAGAAGAAGTTTATCATGCTCAGTGCTCATATCGTTGCACATAATTGTAAACATGCGGGAGTTTAATGCTCTTGCTTTAATCAAATTCACAACTTTGATGGCGTTATCCAACACGTCTTTAAATGAAGATTGTAGCGTTTTTGCAGCTAAAGCTTCTCTGTGGATGCTGCAGTGTGTAAAGACTGCATTTGGAGCAACAGATTGTATTCACGTAACTACACCACCGTGTCTCCCTGTCATCGCGCGAGCACCGTCTGAACAAACCCCAACACATTTTTCCCATGAAATTCCATTTTGATCAATAACATCATTTAATACTTTGAATATTTCAACACTCGTAGTTCGCCCTTCAAGAGGTTTACAAAACAAGAAGTCTTCAATCACATACATATCGAATATATACTAGTAATTGAGGAAAATTTGTCACATATGTGCTTTCATCGAGCTGAATTGCAAAAAACGGACTTTCTGCTACTCGTCTCACAAGCTGCGATTTCGAATAATCTGCCACGTCCTGAATACGCCTGCAAACTGTAATGTTAGAAACTGGAACTTCATCTAATTTTCGAGCTTGTGCTTCTCCAATAAGATTCTCAACTAAGTCCTTGGCTGCGGGAAGAATTAATCTTTCTGCAATTGTGTGAGGTTGAGCAGTTTTTGCTATTCGTAAACTAACAAGATATGAGGCTTTTAAAGATTTTTCATTCGAAGTGGTAAATTTTCTGATGAGCTTACGTGACTGTTGCATATTTGCAAGAATTTCTTCAAAGTAAGTTACAGGTTTGTCTTTTAAAGAGTTGTGCTTACCTAAAAAATGGCGCTTCAACAAAGAAGGTTTCATCGAATGGTTCGTCAGAACCTCATTGCAAACTAAACATTGTGGCTTAGCCTCTGCGTTTTCGTCCATAGTAAAGATAAACCCATATTGAAGGCACTCTTTACTATATTTTCGAATGGGCTGTGACTTACACTTTTTCAAATTTTCTGTTCACCTGAACTGGTGCTTGCAGCTGATGACGAAGATAGTCCCAACCACTTGTCCATACTTAATCACAAACAAAACTAAATTTTAGGTGTACCGTACATCAAGCACTCACTCGGTGCGTGGACGCAAAGGGCATTGTGTCGTAACAATATGAAAACAAACATAATAAATCAAAATTGTTACGCAAAATTTTTGTTTTTATGAAAAATTTAATGGAAATGATTTTACATTTTACGTTCATCAATATTGATAAAAAAAATCAATCAATTTCTGAATGTTAGGCGTACCACCTGTAAATCCTTCGCGTACCACAAGTGGTACGTATACCACAGTTTGGGAAACGCTGCTCTATCCCATACTTCTAATGCTGCAGTCTCTTCTTCGTCGTTTGAGCTATTCGAAAAGAGCATTATGCGGAAAGATGTACATACACTGCGTGTGCGCTCAGGCTCAATTTGCGAGTCTTCAGTTAAATTGGCCCAGCACAATGAGTAGACTGCTTGGCCCCACCACCTGTCTGCCACATAAAGATAGAGGCATCCCGTTAAGTGTCTTGCCCAAGGACATAACGAGCAAGCTTGCCGGCTTGTTCTCCATACTATCCCTATTGTGCTGAGCACCAAGCAAGCAAGGAAGCTATGAATACCATTTTTTAAAGTCTTTTTGTATGACTCGATTTGGGAATTGAACCCAAGGTCTACCGACTGCGAAGCAGACGCTCTAACCATTACGTAATCGCGCCGGTTAATGGCGCTATGTCTGACGAGAAACCATCAATAAACGCTCAAAAATCGAAGTTTGATAAAGCCCTTGCTGCCACCAAGCATAAGCACGTCAAAGAGAAAGTGAAAAAAGTGATGCAGCAGCAACGACAAACGTTGGTCATTAATAAAACGCTGCAGTAAGTAATAAAATCAACACTTAAATACTAGAATAATATTCAGATTCCCAACGCGCTAACTACACTCTTCACAAAGTAACTAATTATTTCGCAACCTTCATTTGTCGTCAAACACTTTGGTTTTAAATTGCCTGCAGCATGTTCAAAAGTTTGTTGTAATTTTTTACTCGAACCCCACTCAACTGTTTCAAAAGTACGCTTTGTGAGCGTGATCGGACACGTGAAACTGCGTTTGTAAACAGCACGAGAAAATTGATCAAATGTAGGTTTAGTATGAAACGTTTTAGCTACCGGCACCTCTTCTGCAGTTCACAGATACTGGTTGCTTCTTGTTGAATCACGGTTGCTGAATGCGAGGAGCTCTTTTAATTTGTCTGGCACATCTTCTGTTTTGAATATGTACATGGCGTAAGCTGCAGAGTCTTGACATGTTTGAAGATAAGATAATTCCGTCAATTTCATTTCTTTCAGAATCTTTATAGCTCGAATCGACGTACATACATTCGGCCTACCTTTCGGAGTTCCCTTTAGTAATAACTGTCCATGGCGATGTCCATGCGGATTCACCCCATATTCTGTTGGTCCAATGAGCACATGTTCATAAGACGATTCCATCTCTGTAGGGACATCCAACTGAGTTGTTGTGAAAGCCCATTTTCTTGAACATTTTACAGAGGCTTCTTTCTTTTCTGAGGACATTTCGTCTTATTTAAATTTTGTCAACGAGGTTGATACATAAATCTAACGCGTGATAGCAGTCTCTTCGTATTTGTATTTGCTTTGGCATCATATTTTACATAGCTATATACGTCTTTAAATCGTCCACAACATAAAAATTTCTTTATCATCTAGAACGCATCAACACCAGTTACTTTGATTCGAGTAACACCGGTACTGCAATTCTATTATTATCTAATTTTGCAGATTGACCTGCTTCTGTTGTCACCACTTCTTCAACAATATTTTCTACTCGCTGTGCTTGATCAAAACTTTGGAAAGTTTACCTTTTATTATTTTATTGTTATTTTACGGTTTAGTTTGAGAGAATTTAAGCTATAAACAACCACTACATCAGCTTGTCTAGGAATACGCCTCGGATTGTGAGAAGTGATCACAATTTATCCGTATCAACCTATTAATGCATCAAGAGAATCAATAATTAGATCTACATCTTAAAACCCCAGCATGTTAAAAACAATGATGAGAGTGGTATTTGAACCCATATCTACCACAATCGTTGAGCAAAGGTAATGGCCAATGCTGATAGATGTAAAACACGGTTCAACCGTATCCAGCACCTTAAACGATTCACCTATTCCAGTTCCGTAAATGATATAACTAATTCTACTTTTTAAATTAACCGGCAGGCCCAGGGTTGCCAGATCCCAGTGATTAAATAAAGCCAAGCCAAGAAACAAAAAAGCCAAAAATAGCCAAACAATTTTACTAACTACAAAATTGAAATTTTATTTAGAAAATGTACTTATATCACATAAAAACTTCTTCGAAAAGTTTGTCCTTTTGATTGTTGACAGATTCAATGGAGGATTTCTTAGAATATAATACAGTATATCAGCTATAAATCTATTCAGCATTTTGGTTGAAGGAACAAATTCCTTACAGCATTTATTTGAAGATAGGAGTTCTGCTCTAATTCTAATGATTGCCTCCAACAGAGACAACTGAAGTCTATTTCTTGCTTTAGTTTTTATGCAAGCTATCCTACGGCTACTTGATAAAGGGCTCAAAAGTAAGAAATAATTATTAAATGGCAGAACCAGAATGTACACCTGACGCTATACAGTCAACACTGACATCTGTACGAAAAATCTATTCCAAAATCAAAAACTAAATAAAAAGAAATATTATGCGGACAGCAATATTTTACAATCCAATATTCATTACAATCTGTCTCTGTCGCACTGACACTGTAATGACAACTAAAGGGTCGAGCATCTGGCAACCTGCAGCTCTGCTGCGGTGCTGTCCTCAGTTTAGTTACAAGACACAACAGAATACGTACAGTACGAGTCTTAAGCAGCTAAGCAATGTTGTTGCAGACTAAATATTGTTATTCATATAATTATAAAAAATAGAAACTAGAATAGAAATCTAAAAAAAGCCAAGAAAAAGCCAAAACGCTAAACTGAAATTCTGACGCCAAACGTGCTTAAAAAAGCCAGATTTATCAAATTTGGCGTTAAAAAAAGCCAATATGGCAACCCTGGGCAGGCCTCCGAAATGCAAATGCAATGTAAAAATTAATACTGAAATGCGGGAATATAAAAAAATCTGCATTTTTGTTTTTGTCCTGGTTTTTCAAAGATAGACTAGATTTACTTCCCATTTTTTAACTTGGACTAATTTTATTTCCGCTTTTTACTACTTCTCTGCATTTTTGATAATTTTCTATCTTTTCTAACAGAAATTAGATCAATTTCTTACTTTTTCAATTTAGAATAGCACAGCTACTTTCTTTTTTCCTACTTTTCTTTATTTTTGATTTATTTTTCATCTTTTCCAACACATATTAGTATTAATTTTCGACTTTTAGCGTTAGTGCTAATTTCTGTATTTTCCATTTTATGTGTTTTACTGTTTTTCTTAGTGTTTTCCTTGTCGTGCCAATTTCTAACTTTTTTCAGATTGCAAGAGAATTCAATTACAAAGCAAGAATATTCGTTGATTATTAGTTAAGCGACAAGGCAGCTTTCTATAGCAATGGTCGGTAACTTTAAAAAGAAAAAAACAAATAAAGACATCAGCTCTAAAAGTACTTTCATCTCGTTTTTATGAAACTTAAATAAAGGCCAGGTTTGAGTTGCTTAATGCAATGCACGTTAGCCTGCATCAATAAATTTACCAAAAATCCGTACTCCTTACTTAAGTCACAAACAGCAGTTTAGAATTGTCACTGCTGGTGCATGACAGCTTGTCCAAGCTATTAATGTGTATGACAGCTTTGCTTGGGCGTCCAAAATCATTATTTGAAACCTATTTCAGCGATAGCTGAATAAAATATCGATCAACACTCAAATAATAATGATTTGAAATACCAATAAGTGAGATACGATAAGCTAACGTTGTTTTACTGGATATCCGATAGTAGCTAGCTATTCAGTTAATAGCATAGATTGGTGTGCAGAAAAAATCAGAACCACAAACTATTTTCTGCAAATTTTAAACATAAACTGTCATTACTATGAGAGAAAGAATAAGTCATGAGCATTGTGACATCAGGCACATCTGTACTGAAGTTACCGAAGTCCATCTGATTTGTGCTAAATGCACCCACATTGGTGCGCAAATTAATTAAGAGTGTAAATATTTTTGAACTTTTTAACTTTTTTGACAGTTGGTTCAAATCATATTTGCTTATATGCTATTATGCAATTTAGTTTTGTGTTTATATACATTCCTACAGTCATCTATCATTTGTTTTGCCGATTTGATAATTTATGTAGAATATTTTAGGTTATTTACAAGAATAGAAACAGGTTATATTTTTCGACAAAAGTCATTTTGAAGTTCAAAGATATCGGTCTCAGTATATACAAAGAAGTAAGGGAGAACCCTTCCAGGATGGTCATATTGCGCAAGCGCTAAAACACCCCGGAAAAAGATGTGTTGGGCTATTTTACTTTCAAAAGTACCGGCAGGCTAATTTATGTCGAAGGAATGTAAACTCCACGAAATATAAGAAAATCTTGACCAAAACTCTGCTTCCAATCATCTGAGTTACTTTTCCCGAAGGAGATGATATTTTTCAACAAGATCTAGCTGCGTGCCACGCATCAAGAATGGTGCCAACATTTTTTATAAAAAGTAATTTAAGTGTTTTAAAATGGTCAGGCACTTCCCCAGACCTCAATCCGATAGAAAACCTGTGGACAGTCACAAAAAAAGTCGCAAGAGTATGATTGTTCTACCAAATCAAAGCTGATAGGGGGATAATTCAGATTTGGTTTCATGACTAAGAACTGCAAAATCTCTATTTTAAGTTGATTGATTCAATGCCCCCGCGTGTTTGTCACGCTCATCAATGCCAAAGGAGGAAACATAAATTATTATAACCATCGGATATGTTGTTTTTACAGTACAGGAACAACAATTCGATTTTCTACAATTTTGTTGAATATTTTGAAGTGTCCCGATTAAATTGAGCACCACTGTAAATCTTACAATTTCAGGATAAAAGCACTAAAGTCCAAAATTGATTTACCTAATATCTCTATGACTTTTGTTTGAAATTTTTCAATGTCTATGCTACAGGGTGCCTGGCAAAAAACCGGTAACCTTTATTGCTATCTGGTATTCATACATTGCTCCTATTCATTCATGCAATTACTCCACTTATACTATGTTTATTGCTGTCATCTCGACTTCCTTTGCCGTCAATCAATAAAATCAGACTAAAAACCGATTGGCTGTTCTCACAATTATATTGTAGCAGACATGAACGGTCAACATACTGACGCATTTGCTCATCATAAAATGCCACAATTGTCTGATTTTCAACAAGCTGTGATAGTTTTGTTTAAGATTGAAAATCCAACATGGGGATAAAAGTGGTGTGCAGAGATCCTTGCCAATTTCTTTGCAGGAATTACTCTGCACTAATTCTCTGCAGTTGCCTCACTAAAAATTGACTGACTCGTTCCTGCTGGAAAGCGTAAGCCAGGTACAGAAACTGCTACAGGTCTGGATTCTTCCATTAAGGAAGCCGTACTGAATTTCTCCACGTTTCCTGTCAACAAAAGTCCTATCAACATGCAATACATAGATGGTAAGATCGGTTAAGCTAATGTTCTTGTTCTGAAGGAGGGCACTTTGAGCTCTTCTAAATCTGTATTCATAATGAGCAGTATTCTTTTTCCGTAATATTTTGTACTTTTGAAAATAACATGTGCTTAAGAAATTTACCGGATTTCTATCAGACATCCTATATAAAGTACTGTTCGGTCTGTGAGTCTGTTTATTTTAACTTCACTGAAACTACTGAACGTACAAGCACGAAACCTAGCGCGATTGCTCACATGGCTGGATTGAGGGTCGTAAAGGAGTCGGTGATGTCAAGATGAAACTGGATTCAAAATACTCCTGAAACGATCCAAACAACTAAAATCAACTTCATCACAAAAACACGGTCAGCTTGTTGCATGTTGTGTCGGGGGTTAACTCCCTCAAATTTTGATTCCGCCATTTTTATCCCGAGAGAAAAGGCTTAAAGGGGTTTGTTGTTTAAAGGACATCAGAAAGTGGGGTATCTTGGTCAAAGCATCATTTTGCATCTGAAAAGAGTCCTATTATTTTACGCGACAACTGCTTTTCTCTTACTGAACTGTCGAAGAATCAAAATTCTGAAAGTATGCACGACAATGATAAAAAGCGTTCGTATTGGTTGTTCTAGCAGATGGCAAGCCTGCTTATAACTTCCAGCCTGGCAGAAAATGAGATTTAACCCACATCACCACCAACTGTGGAAAAATGGTCATGGCTTATAAGTGTATAGCATGACAAAACTTTTGCATGAAACGTTCACACTTATAAGCCACAACCATAATTTGGCGGCTGGGTTAAATATGGGTTTGAATTCCACTTTCAGCATTGCTTTTAACGTGCTGAGAGCCAAAAGATCTAGAGGTAGTTCCAAATACTAATTCTCTTGATGCATTAATAGAGTAATACGGATAAATTTTGATCGCTAATAATAACACAATACTTGTCGCTGGGCCTAATTTGGTTATTGCTTGTATCTTAGGCCAGAGGTTCCCAACTGGGGCGGTGCGACGCAATGGTGCGTCATTTGGAGAATGTACAGGGGTCGCAAGTTTTCATCCCTCATGATTTTTTTGGAAATCAACCTGCGTTGAAAGCGTTTTGTCTTGATAAGTGACTTGATGCCTTCTGTGTTTTGGAGGTCAACATATATTGAGACTTTCTTGTTCTTATTTTTGATCTGATGATCCTTTTTTAGAAGTTTTTTTTCGAGGTCAATGTAAGGAATGCGTCGTTTGGTTTTGTGGATGGCATTGGTGTGTCGAGAATTCATACCAGTTGGGAACCCTTGGCTTAAGCTATAATAAGCCGTACCATTTCTTAATGGAAGAAAACGACTTCTAGTTCCAACAAAAGCCGACTCATTAACATTCAAAAATTATACATTTTTGGGGGTAAGGTCACGTCATAATAAACATTTCTTTGCAAAACTTGTTTTTTATTTTCTCAAAGAGTACAGCCCGTGGAAAAGTATTAGGTTCCACAAGTGTGACGGTCTCAGCTATGGTTTATTAAGAGCCTCTAGCTTCTTATTGGTCACCAACTGCACTGAAGAGACCTGATAGGTGGAAACAGTGTCACTGTCTGCAGTTTGCTAAGTGCATCGCTAGCCTCTTGCATTACTATAAATTTAAACTAACATCTCTGACTCCGTGCATGTTCCTTGAGCCTGGCATAAACGCCGCCATGCAAAGAGCAAACTAACCCGAAATGAAGCACTCACAGTTCAGTTATTGCAATAGTGGGAGCTCCCATTAACAGTATCGAGGTTAAGAAGATCAAATTAGCTAGCTGCGCCAGCCTCGCTTAATTGCAAAGAAAATTGTTTCAACATTTAGATCATATGTAGCTCGACAGTAACGCTTTGCTGCAAAATAAAAAAAAGGACCATCCTTTTTTTCTTGGGTGATCACTAAGTGTTTTGCTTGCAGTTGGGTACAAATTAAAATTTGTAGACCTCATTTTTTGATGAATGTTTTTGAATAATTTGATTGATAATGCCAAAGATCAATGCTATCGAGAAAAAAAAAAGGGTACCAAAGCACTTAGTTTTTTTAGAAGCTGCAGTTTTATAAAGTGCAGGCACCAAAATCTATTGTGTTTCCAACCGGTAGATTATATTTCATTATAACGTGATAACCAATTATCTGAAATTCATTGTATTTCCGTTGTTACCAAACAATTGCGGCATTGTTTCTAATTTTATGAATTGAATTCTTATGGTCCTCAAAGGGTTAACAATTGCCAGTTTGTTTGGTCAAGTAGGATAATTGTTCAACTAAAAACAAAATATTATGTATGGCAACCAAGTTTTAATCAGCCATTATAAACTAATCGTTAGCCCTAAGTAATTGGAGTCACATATTATCGAAAAGGAAATTTCCTAAGCTTTCAAAGAACAGTAATTACTAGTGCCTTATTATAACGTTTTTGTATTAAGTAACCTGTTTTTACTGAGCTTACCACCTTTTTAGGAGGGGTAAAAAGTTACACCGCATGTCTTAAAGTTCAGTTTTTTCAGTATGTAAACGAACACTAATTGTACATATCATATACTATCGGAATTTCCTTGAAATAGCCTGTAATTTGTTTTAGAAAGTTTGAAAATCAGTTGAGAAATGAGGTCACAAATCAGTTTTTTAATAAACTGATTTTGCCAAAAGATTGCAATTTTTGAAAACATCTTGATATTATGATCTGCGGTAGCGAACGTTTATGTTTATCGTACGAGACCCATTATGATACTATAAAGCTAGTTTAAGCGTGCAAGGGAAAAAGAGAAGAAAAAATGCTTAGAGGGCTTAAAGTGCTTAGATAAAGAGGTGCTCATAGCATAATCAAATAGGCTTTAATTGTTGTAAAGTTTTTTATCAAAACAACTTATTAATATCTCCTAAAAGTACGTTTAATCGCGTTTGTGCGATTAGTACTTTCTGAGAAAGAACAAAAAACAGATTGTTTAATAAATCGTTGATTGTGACGTCACTTTAGACCCCAAACAAATGAAAGTTTTTGAAATGTGGTAAGTCGGAAGCTGGTTTTCGTTTGAACAAAAAGCGGTTGTCCTCTGTCACGTAATGCAAATTCTAAAAAAATTATTTTTGATTATGACGTTATCATGACGTCATTAACCTTCTTATGACACTCACCACGAGATGGTGATCAATCGTGTGAAGTTTGATGCTTGTACTTACAGCCGTTTCAGAGGAGTTAAAACAGACAGATACACAGACAGACAGAAAAACAGAATTGCTTTTTATATATTAGATTAAAAGATTGCTGTGAGGGTAGCTGCAACGACTATAGGTAAAAAAATTTAAACATACACTTGAAATTTGATTAAAGCTTTTTTGTCAAAATCTACATCCTTCATCCGAATTTCTGGATCCACCGTTAAGCTTGGAACAAGTTTCCAGCACAATTTTTTTGCTTGTTTAGAAATAGATTTTTCTTAGCTAATGTACCCTGTTTCGAAATTATAGGCTGGGTAGGTAACGGGGATAATATTTCTCAGACCAATTTCTTAAATACTTCGCAAGCGTTTGAATAAAATCTTGTCTATGTATTTTTTTAGATTTTTGTACAATAGAGTATTAAAATACTTTGTTGTTGAGGGGTCAATCTGGCTCTGTAGGCATAAGCAAAACAGTTACATTCGTAAATTTTGGCATATTTTTAAGAAACGGATTGCCTGCTGTAATGCATGCCGTGACAAAATTAGTCACTTCTGATAGTTAAAAATTAAATCTAGAAAGAAATGGAGCCAATTCATTGCAGTTGATAAAATGGTATAGTCCGAAGTTTATGCAGCACGTACATGTATTTAGGCAAGGTAGAATAAAATGCGCAAAAAATAGAAATTTGTTGGCGAAGCCAAGACGTGATGATGATGAGATATTTGTACTGTTTAGTTACCCTCGAATAAGCTGAAGATTTTGGTTGGAAGTAGTTAATTTTTTTCTTATTGATTTGCTTAGCCTCACTCCAAACCCAGTTTTTAAAAGGGTAGTGGGCTTATGCTATAAATAACCCAATACGCGTAACGTGGCATTCCGATGACGTCGCAATGGTTTCCACGTGGACAGTCTCCAATTGAGTGGCGTCGACTCCAAAGGTTTCTGCGTCACCGATCTCTTTACCACTGGTATCCACCCCAACTATTGCTACCCTCGTCGTTTCCTCTTCGATGGCTGCCACCAGTTAATGATTACATGAGGTAAATAGATATCTGTATCAAAATGAGTGTCTTTAGCTATAAACACTATATGCTTAACGCTCCCCTCTCCCCGTTACCATCACCTTGACTTCACAACTCATCGTAGCTCGTGCAGATCATGAGTTCGACACCCACCCGACGTCAGCTTTTACTGATGCTGTAGGAGAATGGTAAGACTGACTGCGTGACTAGCGTCAACCATGATCCAGCGATTCATCGCAGTTCTGCTTGAAACTCCGTCGGGCACCGCGCTGCTGGTAAAAAATGTGTAATATGGTTTTAGAATGTGTTCGCTCGCATATAACAGTAATTAACAAAAACAAAAAAGTTTTTAACACGTGTTTAAATGCGTATTTACTGCGCTTATTTTTTAGAATGAACCGGGATACTTGGCTTAGCACACTTATAGAAGAGTTTTGGACGAAAGAGTTTTATGACGTAATTACCGACTTATTACGCTTATACGCATTGATGTTTTTGTGTGGAGGAGTGGCTTCCTTCCACAAAACAGCAGCAAAATTCTAAAGTTGTAACAGGTTGCAACCTTTAACTGATCTTGCTTTTCTACTTTTTTCCCGACAACATTTTGAGCTAAACTGTGCTTCTCCATCAAGTTTACATGCACAATGGAAAGGTGTGGTGATTGTAGGCTGCAGACTTTTGCCAAAGTTCAGCACTCCCAGTAAAAGGCATTGCCTATACGCTTTGTATTCGTACCCAATATCAGATCAACTGTTCAGCGACTTGATGGCGACTAGCAGCTGATATCAAAGCCGTACGTCTGTAAAGCACTCCTCAACTTTTCTTGAAGAATTTTTGAATGCTTCTTCAAGATCTACAAAACAAGCCAAGACGTAAAAATAAAACATAACTTAGAATTTTACACTTGTGGGGCTTAAACTAGTTTCACGGTAATGGAAGTTATGTCTGCTTTCTGCAAAAACGGTATCCTTCGTGAATGAGTAGCTCATGCTGCGGGCGTGGTATCTTGGACGTAGTGTACTTATGGCATGCCGCATTTATTTACGAGCGATTTAGTTTTGCAGAGTGCTGACAGAACTTCCACAGCTGTGGACCTCTTTTAGATCCCACAAGTCTGAAGATCTAAGCAAGAGATGTGCAAACTTTTTAGCAGGTGGGCCAATTTTACTCATTCGGATGATATAGCCGGCCAGGCTTTTTAAGATCTTGTTGAGATCAACCTTAAATAGGCGGAGTTTTTAAAGTTGAGAGACTTTTTTGAAGATCAACTGTTTTAAAAAGCTCTAAAGTTCTAAATAAGAAATATTTCAATTTTTTTAGAAATCAAGCTTAAAAGCACTAATTTCTTACAGTGACAAATTCGGATTTGTTCGTGATGTAATTCCGTGATCCCAAACGATATTTTACATGACTCGATTTAAACAAAAGTCTGCAAGTATTCTCCACCGCATGTCTGCAATTTTTGGTTCCAAACAAAAACGAAGACCTCTTTATCGGAGAACAGGTTTGTTGATTTTCAAGCGACGCCACTTAGGATTGCGACCCACAGCTGAGGACCACCAATGTAGGTGAAAATTTTTGCGGGAGATAATAGAAAGCTGCTTCCAATATCATACTAGGAAATTTGCAGCAATTTAACTCTTTCGCTCCCGCGATCATCGATTGATGATCTCGTGTTTTCAGTGTTTCTCTCAAATTTTTTTAAATTGAGTTACAAAATTAGTTTACGTAAAAATCGATTTGTGACTTTATTTTTCATCCGATTTTCATAAACTTTTCACAAGATCACGCTTATTTCCTCACGCATCGGATGATGTATAATTTGTGCCCCAATTCTTGGATTTTTATACCCAAAAACGGTTAAAATAACCAAGAACCCAGTTGCAGACGACAAAATCGGCCAAATTCTCAGCACGTGCCAACTACACTAAAATCAAATTGAGATTACATCTTTACCACAATACCAAACCCTTTATCATTGACACAGTCTGAAAACTACTCTTTTGGGGCATCATTTGACAAAATTTCAAGCGATAATAATAAATTTTACATTTATAAATTTCCAAATTTTTTAGGGGTCTCAAAACCCCCAAACAAATTTGAATGGTAAGTAGATAAAAGTAAATGTAGTGCGTAAAAAATATGATATATTGCTAAATACCGGTTACATTTGAAAGCTTAGGAAATTTGCTTTCCATCAATATATAACTTTAAATAGTCTAGACTAAGTGGTATATGATATTTACTGATCAAATATGAGTACTGTACATCATGTCAGTTCGAAACCCCAAAAATTTTTTGACTTACCTTCACTAAATTATAATTTTTAGAAAAACTACATCCTATAAAAACATAAAATAAATTGCAAATGTTTCACCAATAAAGTCGTCATTTTTTATCAAGTTTCCAAGAAGACAAGAAGCGAAATACAAGTTTAAAAGCTAGCAGAACTTTGGCTTTCGTAAATCAAAGTTTGCTGTATCCCCCTTGTTTCTCAACAAATGGGAAGGGTATAAACAAGCTGCTGTTTCATTGTCAGTGACAGCATATTCTATTTAAACTTGATATTTTCTGAATCTTGAAGAAATTCCCTGTTCAAAAATACATAATGTTACATGGTTTAGGCTAACCTCTAGCAGATAATAACTGATCATATTTTAGGTACTGAATTTAACTACCAAGATTTGGTACCGGTCGGTACCGGTCAAAAAAAAGGTCATTTGTCTTAGAAAATTGCAAATTGTAGAAAACCTAGGCTTTTAGGTAAGTTTTGATTGATGTACCTTGAAAGCTTATATCCTTAGCATCCTTTTGCGACCATTTCTAAAAAAATTGGTAGAAAATAAAATCTGTAGTGATCTTTGAGTTGAGGGTACCTCTTTAATTTTGAAGACAAGTACCCCCCAGCTGGGGGGGTTAATTTGCATAAAATTTGCATATTCAAAAAAAATTTTTTTTTCTATTTGAAATCCTCAAGAAATGTAGATTTCAACGATATAACACACTTAATGTAGAAGTAGACAGCTGAGTAATGATTTACAAACAAACTTGAGGTACATAATTATGATTAATTATGATTGACTAGCAGATTTACCTGTCGTTGATCGGGTAAAATGTAAAGACTGATTAAATTTTTACATTGAATAACCATATTTTAATGTGTTTTCATGATTTTTATTTCATCGTACAACAGTACAAATAGGCCTCTAGTAGAGCCCCATAGGCTCGTAGCCCCCCATACACAATTCTCATCGAAATCAAAACACCGTACTTGGCTTCCCTGGAAAAAGGTTGTATCTACCCGATCTATGACGGGTAAATCTGCTAGTGATTTTTAAATGTACAGTCTTGCTAATAACCATCAAATTTGGATTTTTATTTGTCACAAATTTTTTTCTGTTTGTGGTACCTAACAAAAACTTTAGACAACTCTAGTATTTTCTGCCCCCTTTTTGCCCCCTAATATAGTCGAAAAAGGTTGAAATTTTGGAAAGCTTTCTAATTTAGTGTCTTATACATATGGATTAAATTTCATCTAAATTGAATATATTTGAATTTTCAAAGGGGGGTTCTGCCCCCCATAGCTCCCTTAGGGGGGCACTTAGAGGTTCGGAACTACTTCCGTTGTCTTCCTCGGAGAATTTTACATAAGAATACACTTTTAGTTTTTATGTGAACTTTTTAACCTTTCTTCCTATAGGGAACACACACACAGACACACACACACACACACAGACACACACACACACACACAGACATTGACTTTTATATATATAGATTATGACAGTTTTTCGCGCTGCCACCTTACGGACATTTTTTTCGCTTTTCACGCCGGAGTAAAAGAGTTAAGCTTTATAGGCATCACAATAGGCGATTGATTCTTTAAAAACATTTTTATTACTTTTCCTCATTATGCATTCATGAAATCCCTATTTAGCTGTAATGTGTGATGACCTATTGGTATCATATGTCGCAAAATAGGATTTTAGCAAAAATCTGATCTACAGTGAGGCCAAGCGCGACTTGACTTTGTCTGATGGTGCTGCCCTGATTTTTTCTAGTGTCAACGCAGGTGGTTTTAAATGGTTTTGTGAAATAGAGCTGATTAAGGTCCTCCAGTGGACTGAATGAAGCACTATCAAACTGAGCTTTCAAAAACTTCAATGCTTATATTTTACATCTTTATCGGAGAATTTAAAGGTTTTTATTTTATGGATAATAATTTTAATTTTTTTGTAACTCTTGGCCATACAATTATCTCGAAAAGAAATTTTGTTATATACGACCTATTTAGGTGTATATGATAAAAATGCTTTAGGTTGGACCCGTCGCACAATGCAAATTACCGAAAAGCGGAATATAGCTGCTGGCATACTTGGCAAGTTGAAATTTTGTCCTAACTCATACCTTACGCAACATTTATTACAACATGGCATATCCGCATCTGCAATACGCAATTAGTAATTGGGAAAACAACTGCAACCAATTTTGATAATATTCAAACTAAACAAAACCTTATCATTAACATTTTGACTAAATCATTTCATCGTAAAACCAAAATTTTGCCATTGCACAACGAGTGAAAATTGTTAATTTTGTACTAACTAGAAATTTTAAATTTTTGATGTAAAGTTAAAATTGGTAGCTTACCTAGTTGTGTTGATGGATATCTTTTTTGCTTCGAGTGCACAACTTCACAACACAAGACTTGCTTTTAAAGGAAATTATCACAAGCATCGCATGAATAAAAGTTCTACTTTCAATTTAATTAAAATAATTGGTCCAAAAATTTGGAATGATTTTTCCCTAGTTTAGTACAAACAGGTTTTACGGTTTGCAAAAAACATATGAAATTGATCCAACGATAACCAACTGAGTTACTTTTACACCTCCAAGGCAGTCGTTTTCTCCTCCTGCTTATTGTTTATAAATGCTGCTCAGATTCTTGTCTCATTTTTGATTTAAAAAGTTTTTACGTTGTTTGCTCTAATTCAATGGTTTTCAACCTTTTTGTGTACGTGGCCCAGTTTTGATTTGCAAATTATGTCCTGGCCCATTTCTTTAATTTCTAATCCAAATTGAAAGTGAAGACCTTTTGTTTGAGATCCGCTATCGATTTATCTTTTCAAAGCCTAAATTTTCGCAGTTTGGACCTTAAAATACACCCTAATTTATTTTTTTTTACGAACAAAAATAAGTTCGTAAACTGTAGCTCAAACACTTTCTGTCCACTGTTTACACTCACATGGCCTGTCTGTCAAAGTTTGAAAAATATAGCCCCTGATCCAAAAAGTTTGCTCACCTCTGATCTTACCTATCAATGATCAGCTTAATTTTTCGTGACTATATTTTAAAATAAATGGAATTATTGATTTATCAATGATTGAATTTGCTTCTGATGTAGCTTTCAAAAGAATAATGTTGTTTTAGTTGATATCGTTCCTAAACGAAGAACAAAAAAAATATTCTGGGCTCATTTATCCTCCTGAACGTCAAATATTTTCATGGATGCATCATTGCAAAATTAAAGACGTTAAAGTTGTCATTGTTGGTCATAGTCCATATGTTGGAGCAGGACAAGCACACGGTCTTTGCTTCAGTGCAAAAGTGGTATGAACTTTTAATAATAGTTTCTGTAATCAGTTTTAACACATGTAAAAAGTAAAATTTTTAACTTGGATTAATTAATAAAATTTAGGCAATTTGTTTTAGACACCACCATTTCCACCAAGTCTTAAGAGAATCTACCATGAATTAGAAAGCGATATTAGCGGATTTCGACGTCCAAGCCATGGAGACTTGACTGGATGGGCAGAGCAAGGTTGCAATTACAAATCATAATTGGGGTTTTGCAGAATAAAGATTAGATCACTTTAACTGCGAAAAGTGGTTCTTAATCTTGTAATTCTTG